>OZ057399.1:21229758-21452255 GCA_964056695.1 Melieria picta
TTGCTTCTTTAAATCGCTGCAAATTATAGCAAATTTAAATCGACACTGTGTTGTATGCAACTCGAACTTTAATTCCATGGGACATGGCTCGACTGCTGAGAGACTTGCCACACGTGACATAATTAAAATCGTCACTATCGTTCATAAATCGTTGAAACGTGTCAAATTGTTGCAGCAACACAAGCGGCACCAGCAATAACAACAAACGTGTAATTTCAACATTGGCAACAGCTGCTGTCGCTCACATCATACAAATTACAAGCACGAATGACGCTCAAGCGGGGAGATGCGCAAGGAAGCGCCCAGCTACAGCGACATCAACTACAACAATAGCAACAACTTGCAATTTAAAATAGTTGCAAAAATCAATAAAATTCGTTAATTCGTTGGATACATGGTGACACTGAGTGACACAGATTGTGCTCAAGAATAATTCAATTGATACACACCGACTTTACCGACATAAATCGGGTTTTGAAATTTTTTCATGATATACTAAAATAAAATAAAATAAAATAAAATAAAATAAAATAAAATAAAATAAAATAAAATAAAATAAAATAAACTAAAATAAAATAAAATAAAATAAAATAAAATAAAATACAATAAAATGAAATAAATTAAAATAAAATAAAATAAAACAATTAAAAATAAAATAAAATGAAATGAAATAAATTAAAATAAAATAAAATAATATACAATAAAATGAAATAAAATAAAATAAAATAAAATAAAATTAATCAAAATAAAATAATATTTAACAAAATAAAATAAAATAAAATAAAATAAAATAAAATAAAATAAAATACAATAAAATTAATCAAAATAAAATAAAATTTAATGAAATAAAATAAAATCAAATCAAATAAAATTAATCAAAATAAAATTTAATAAAATGCAATAAAATAAAAAAAAAATAAAAAAAAATTAATCAAAATAATATAAAATAAAATTTAATAAAATAAATTAAATAAAAATAAAATACAATAAAAAATAAAATAAAATAAACTAATATAAAATAAAATAAAAAAAAAAAAAAAATTTAATAAAATAAATTACATTAAAATCAAATAAAATTAAATTATTAAAATAAAATAAAATAAAAAAATAAAATAAATAAAATTTATAAAAATAAAATAAAATGTAATAAAATAAATGAAGTTAAATAATTAAAATAAAATAAAATAAAATTTAATAAAATAAAATGAAAAAAATAAAATCAAATAAAATAAAATAAAATAAAATGAAATGAAATAAAATAAAATCAAATAGAAAAATGAAATAAATAAGATTAAATAAAAGTAAAAATAAAAAAAAATAAAATATAATAAAATAAAAAATGAAATGAAGTAAAATAAAATAAGAAAATAAATAAAATTAAAAAATAAAATAAATTGAAATTAATCAAAATAAAAAAAAATTAATGAAATAAAGTAAATAAAATTTAAATAAAATAAAATAATATAAAATAATATAAAAAAATGAAATGAAATAAAATGAAATAAAAAAATAAATAAAATAAAAAAATTAAATAAATTGAAATTAATCAAAATACGGAAAATTTAATGAAATAAAGTAAATAAAATTTAAATAAATAAAATAAAATAAAATAAAATAAAATAAAAAAAAAAATTAAAATAAAATTAAATAAAAAAAATAAAATGAAATGAAATAAAATTAATCAAAATAAAATCAAATTGAATAAAATAAATTAAATTGAATTAAAATAAAATAATATAAAAAAAAAATAATATACAATAAAATAAAATAAAATAAAATAAAATAAAATAAAATAAAATAAAATAAAATAAAATAAAATAAAACAAACTAAACTAAAGTAAATTAAGTCAATGTCGAAAGGTCACATTTTGCCACAAAAGAATTTTAAATAAATTCTCTCTTTCAAATATGATAACTTTTAAATTGAAATAATTTTATATTTTTGTCACATTTTTGTTATTTGTGACATGTGACAAGTTATGAGTAGGTGACATGTTTTACGTAGATCGCCTAACACTTTCCTCTGCATTCATTGTCTGTCGTCTGTTTTCTGTCGCTGCAACCCTCAGTAGTTAGATATATAAAGCTCTGGCATAGTGCCACATGCTGGCACTCGCTCTCCAACACAACAACTATGCATTTGTCACATTTGCTCATCGCTCTCACCTGCGCTGCAACATCGGTGGCGCAAGCGCAGCGACTGCAGAATCTCGCTGGCTACGTGAACTTTGATTTCTGGCATTGGGATTTGGCCTTTCGCGTTTGGGACAAGCAGTGCAGCAAGTACAACCTCACCGAGGCGCCCGTGTCGACGCGCATCACCGGCGGCCAACTGGCTGCGCCCAACATGTTTCCCTACCAGGTCGGTCTGTTGCTGCTGCAGGCGCCGAAAGTGTATCAGTGCGGCGGCGTTCTGATAGCGACCGGCTACGTGCTGACCGCTGCGCACTGTCTCTACAAGTAAGCAAACAAATCAACAACAAATTTTACTTTCCACGATCATCGGCCGGTACAATTTGTCTCTGTTTCAGATCGACACAGGGCAAAGTGTTTTTGGGCTCCAAAGATTTCGGCAACCCCACCACATCGGCCGCCGTGTACAACGTGACGCAGCGCGATTTTTTGATACATGAGGGCTACACGGAAAGAAGGAGCGGCAACGATATTGCGCTGATACGGCTGGCCGCGCCCGCGCCGCTCTCGGCCGCCGTGCAAGTGATACCGTTGGCGCGCCGCTTCATGACGCAGTCGCTGCTGCAGGACCAAATTGTGACCACGTCGGGCTGGGGCCGCACCACCGATGCGGATCAAAAGTTTCCCAATTTGTTGTTGTACTTTGTGGATGGTCCAGTGATGCAACTGCACGAGTGCGCCTGCTACTATCTGCCCGGCTTGGTGCGGCGCGCGGAGCACATTTGCGTCGATGGCGCTGGCGGAAAGAGCAGCTGTGATGGCGATTCGGGCGGCCCGCTGACGTTCTACTACGAGGGGCGCAATTATTTGATTGGCTTGACGGCATTCGGCAGTGCCGGCGGCTGCGAAATTGGATTTCCGTCTGTGTATACACGCGTCACGACGTATCTGGATTGGATTGCGGCGCGCACGGACATTGCGGTCAATTAATAATGGTGTAAAGTGTTATTGTTGTTGTTGTTATTGTGGTGAAGTAATTATTTTTCATTTCAAATGCAGTATTATCTGCTAATTTAATCGCTGACTGGCAGAAAAGTTTGTTGGTCAATAAAAGCAGCACAAGGCGAACTTAACACGAGGATGCGCGAAGAAAATTTCACAAAAGTGACACAACTCAAAATTTTAAATTTTTCAGGAGACGCAAAAAACTGTTTTTGAGCTGAATAAAATTTTCTTAAAATAACGTATGGACCTACTAGACGGTCCAAAATCCCTACAGATTATGCTTTCGGATAAATTACAAAGATTTTTTTTATTTTACACTAGAAAATCCAAAATTTGAAGTTGTGACTTTTTTGATGATATTTGAATTCAATAATTACGGAAATATTTTAAGTTATGTCAATTATAAATGACAGTTAAAAAGTTGCAAGAAAAATTTTGAAAATTCGAAATTAATTTTTTTATTTGAAAATATATACTAAAATTGTCAAAACTTTATTTAAAATTAACTTCAACAAAAATGTATTTCGTCAAAAGTGACACAATTTGAATTAGGACTCTTTTGCATTGAGCTTCAGCGATCAAATAGTATCAAACTTCTCGACATGAAGAGCGACCTAACTGTATTTTGGCAACAGTTAGCAACAACAAAATACAACAACAACAGCAACAACAAATTTTGCTCATTGGTAGATAGATGCATTGTGGACAGTATTAACACATAAACCCGAAAAAAAATATTTTGAGTTGTGTCACTTTTGAAGTGGATGTGCGATTTGTCGTTTATTGTTTGAAGAACGAAATGAAAAGAGTATAAGAAATTCTTTTAACCCTTGATTGGATAAGTTCTTTAGCTATTTTATTCAAATCATTAAATTTACTCAAACATTGTAGTAAATGAATGAAAATAATTAATATTAAAAATTTTTCTGATATATTTACTGGCTCACATTTCGTGTCGATTGGTGGCGGGTTAAGGAAATTCACGAAAATGGCCCCCAAAAATGTATGTGGCCACAATTAGCCGCACGCAATTAACGCCAAATTGGGCAACATTAATTATGCAATGCTAAACAAGTGTGGCTGCAACAACAATAACAATAACAACAACAAAAACAATAGTCAATTCAAGAACAGCTAAACCAATTACGCCAACATACACAAACACGCACACACAAATACGCAAAATAATTGTCGACGTTGCTGTTATTGCTGTTAGCATTTTTGTTGCTGCCAATGTTGCCGAAGTTGTTCTTGCTGCGTTCCGCTAATGCTGCACAGGTCCGTGCTGCAACAAACAAAACTGGCAATTGACCAATAAATAACAATAAAACGAGAACAGACAAACTACAACAACAACGGCAACAAGAAGCAAAATGAATGCCGTCTGCAATAAAAAGGAAACGGCGTAAATGAAAATGAATGAAAAGGACAAACTCAGATGGACGATGAGCCAATAATAACAACAGCAACAGCAACAATAAACAACGAATTTAACTGTATTTAAGTGCGCGGGTCGATTGCGCCGCGTTGAGACTCGCACAATTGCCAATTTCAATTGCCAATTAACGGCATTTTGCGCACTTAATGAATATTGGCATGGCACAGCGGACAGACAGATATCTGATGTGCGCCGCATTGCTGATATAAATGGGCGGCTATAAATAAATAAATATAATTAAATAAATTTTACCGCCGTCGTTTGCAAAATGAAGTGGGCGGAACGTACTTTAACAAATTTATTTAATACGCAAAAGTGAGCTTCTGTGGACTTTGCACCAAAGCAAGAATGTCAAGTGGCATTTTAATTAAAGCCAACATGCACACACACACACACAAGTACGCACATACAAACACATACAAACGTGCAGCACGCGTCATTGCTGCTGCTCGGAGCGTTTGTCAAATCTTTTTCCATTAACTATTTTGTGCCTTCGCTTTTAGCTTGGCCTAAACTCATAGCAAGCAATCAGCATTTGCAGCTCGCTATTTGCTTTCCGTGCGCCACACTTTGATTCAATCGACGCATTTTATGCGTTTTTGCCTGCGCCAAACTTTGGCTTTTGCAATTGTTCGACTGCTGCTTGTTGTTGTTGGTGTTGTGCCATTTTTATGCTTATCCGGAAATCTGCGAAACTGTGTCAATATCAATAAAATTAGATTACAATCGATATCGAGACGCGTCCTTGCTGCAGCACAGTTCGAAACGCCAAGCAGTGCGCAGCAGTGCGGACGCGGAAGGCGACCAGGCAGCCGCGTTCTGATCGCTAAACAATGGCCCAGTCGATGCGGCGATACACGCAACGACCATTTGGCACATGTGGCAATGTGCCAGCGCCAAAAGCGTATTCGAGAGTATTACTATGTAAAAGATTTGTTGGTGGAATATACAAACAAGAACGAAACAATGCAAGACAGGAATCGTGGTACGAAAACGGTGTAATATTTCATTTCATGGTGAGTATGAAATTTTTCTGAATTGCTGTAAATGTACTTAAAAGATTGTCTAGTAATGTAAGCCGAGGCTTAGTTTTGTTGCGAGATGAGAATTTTTGAATGTTGCCGTACTTCTAAGATTTCTTCTGAGTTTCAGGAAATTGTGTCGTCTGATTTGGTTTCTTGGGTTCCCTTATAATCTGTGTTTCAAGGTTGAAATGTTGCACATTATAAATTAAATTTTAAAAAAAATTTTCGAATACTTTAGTAAGGTGTAATAATATTTTAGGCTTCTGAACCTACGTCTTGAAGAAACTGTGTCATTTGAATTGCTTTCTTGGGTTCCCCTTAAATCTATGTATCACACTTGAAGAGTTTTAAGCTGAGTAATGAATTCGGAACATTGTTTTGTTGTAAGAAGAAACAGTTTCGAACTTTTCAAAAATGTTGAAAACTGGTATCTATGTACCTTGAAATTTTTCACGTTGTGATAAAACTCTAATACCATTTTTGGTATATTTTTCAAACCTCTGAATCTTACTACTAACGGAATTGTCTATTCTGATTTGGCAACATAAGAAGTTGCCCTCAAATCGAGGAACCTTCATGGAGATTTTTAACATTGTGTAAAAAATTTCGTATACATTTTTTGGGATAATGAACCTCAAAGCTAGGAAACTTCTCTCATGCAATTTGGTTTCTTGGGTTCCCTCTCAGATCTATATATCTTGGAATACTTTTTGAACCTTCTTTTCAAATCTTTGTATCTTGGAATAATTTTTAGATCTTCTGAACCTTAAAGCTAAGAAAATTGTCTCGTTTGATTTGGTTTCTTGGGTTCCTCTTCAAATCTTTGTATCTTGGAATAATTTTTAGATCTTCTGAACCTTAGAGCTAAGAAAATTGTCTCGTCTGATTTGGTTGCTTGGGTTCGCTCTCAAATCTGTATATTTTAGCATAATTTTTAGAGCTTCTGAACCTCAAAGCTAAGAAAATTGTCTCCTTTGATTTGGTTTCTCGGGTTCTTCTTCAAATCTTTGTATCTTGAAATAATTTTTGGGTCTTCTGAATCCCAAAGCTAAGAAAATTATCTCCTCTGATTTGGTTTCTAGAGTTCTTCTTCAAATCTTTGTATCTTGGGATAAGTTTTGGATCTTCTGAACCGCAAAGCTAGGAGAATTGTTTCATCTGATTTGGTTTCTAGAGTTCTTCTGCAATACAAGAATTTTTGGATCTTCTGAACCTCAAAGCAAGGAAAATTGTGTCGTCTGGTTTGATTTCCTGGGTTCTTCTTCAAATCTATTTATCGTGCGATAATTTTTAGATCTCCTGAACTTCAAAGCTAGGAAAATTGTGTCATCTGGTTTGGTTTCTTGGGTTCTTCTTCAAATCTTTGTATCTTGGGATAATTTTTGGATCTTCTGAACCTCAAAGCTAGGAAAATTGTGTCATCTGGTTTGGTTTCTTGGGTTCTCCCTTAAATCTTTATATTTTAGCATAATTTTTAAGGCTTCTGAACCTCAAAGGTAGGAAAATTGTCTCGTCCGGCTTGGTTTCTTGGGTTCTTCTTCAAATCTTTGTATCTTGGAATAATTTTTGGGTCTTCTGAATCTCAAAGCTAAGAAAAGGATATCCTCTGATTTGGTTTATAGGGTTCTTCTTCAAATCTTTGTATCTTGGGATAATTTTTAGGTCTTCTGAACCTCAAAGCTAAGAAAATTGTCTCGCCTGATTTTGTTTCTTGGGTTCTCCCTGAAATCTTTATATTTTAGCATAATTTTTAAGCTTCTGAACCTCAAAAGTAGGAAAATTGTCTCGTCTAGTTTGGTTTCTTGGGTTCTTCTTCAAATCTTTATATCCTGGAATAATTTTTGGGTCTTCTGAATCTCAAAGCTAAGAAAATTATCTCCTCTGATTTGGTTTTCTTCTTCAAATCTTTGCATCTTGGCATATTTTTTTAAGCTTCTGAACCTCAAAGCTGAGAAAATTATCTCCTCTGATTTGGTTACTAGGCTTCTTCTTCAAATCTTTGTATCTTGGGATAATTTTTAGATCTTCTGAACCTCAAAGCTAAGAAATTTGTCCCGTCTGATTTGGTTTCTTGGTTTCTTCCTCAAATCTTATTTCCAGCATAAAATTTTGTTTGCTGTGTAATAAATTTCGAACACTACTTTTCGTATAATTAATTTTATTCATTTGACACTTGTTTCGTTTTTGTTCTTATTCCAAATTTGTTGACCCATACCCGGCACTCTGGACCTCATTTTCATTTTCAATCGCATTTTTATAGTATTTCCATAAACTTTCATTACAATTTCCCTACAATTACTTTTATATTTGACACAAATTTCAAATCTTTCTTGCTCCTTTGCTTTCTTTGGGTCTTGCCCGGCCAACCATGTTCAACGTAATTGTTTGTCAATTTTCTCTGCCATTACAGCTATTTGACTTTTAATTAAAACTTGCAAAATGTCAGCAACGTTTTACATTCTCACAGTTTGCTGTCCCTTCCTTTTGAAGCATCCTTTGCCCCTTTGAACCTTCGCTCGCCCTCATTTGCCGCTCCATGGCAGCGTCAATGCCAGTTCCCTGTCAAATCTAATCAAAAAACGAATCTAAATTGAATTGAATTAAGTTAATCTTACGCAACACTAATTCACAGTTAATTTTCGTAATGGAAAAGTTTCCTACGCACGATTTTACCAACAAAACAAGAAAAACACACTTCTTGTCCTCCGCCGCCGATTCGATTTCATTTCAGCATTTCAGCAAAATTTTCTGTGTTTGGCGATTTCTCGCCTCTTAATGTTGTTTTTGGCACTTTGGGCAGTGCTTCGCAAGTCCAACAAATAATGAGAAAAAAGCAATAACAAAAGTGGAAAACGACGGCAGTGGACCAATTTTTATTTAGGGTCAAACTTTTTGCAGCTGCGCAGCGTGTTTCATTTCTCGCTTAAATTGCCGGCAATGACGGTAATGAAATTTTATTAGGCTCCCTGGCTCGCTGCCGGCCTGCCACAAAAACCAAATGTTGCATATTTTGTGACATATTTTCATAATAATAAAAAACTCGCCAGCGGGCAAAATTGGGGAAAATGTCAAAAAGTTCGCAAGTGCGGGCGCATTAAAGCAAAATCTCCAATGAAACGTTTATCTTTGCAACTTTAATGCCGCAACGCAATGTTGGCCATAAGTATTCAAAGTGCGCCGTATCACACATTAATCTGGTAAACATTTTACATAAGTAAATCAAAGGCATGGAATTGCTCTTGCATCGACATAAAATGCTCAATAAACATTAGAAATAACGAGCAATGGATTCGTATTCATGCAATGCACAGAGAGAAAATTTCTGAGTCAAATTTCATACTGAAAGTTGGAACGGTTTTGCAGGATTTCAAGTCTGCGGTGCTTGGAAGAATAATTCTATTTATTTATTTATATATTTATTTATTTATTTATTTATTTATTTATTTAGCCAAATGTACATTATGACTTACATACAAGTACATATATATCTTATATTTCTTCCAAATTGTAAACAAATTTCATTTTCATATTTTTTTGTTTTATTTTTTATTATTTTTAATTTTCTATTTCCTACTATTTCACTCTCTTCTCTGCATTATTCACACAAAAATCATTGAACAACTGAGAAATCTGCCAATTAATCTCATAATTTTTGTCCGTGTCATTTGCTGCTTATCGCTCGATTGCGCACAACACTTTTAAAGCAACAACAACAACAACAAAAAACACCCAGTGAAAAAAGCATAGCAACAAAGTTGAAATCGTTTATCAAATGGTGAAAGCAACATGCACACACATACAAATTCGTTGGAGCTTTTCTGTGGCTCCTCATTCTGCTAAGCGTTCGGTAATTTTTTTTGTGCTGCTGTTGCTGCGATTATTTTGTTGCTGTTGTTGCCGCTGATACAGACGTAATCCTTTTAACGTTTCTCAATGTGTCCAAGCAATAACTAAGAAAACACTTTACAGTACACAACACAACAATAACAACAAAAACAACAACACATACTATCAAGCATGACTTTTTTGCCACCTGACGCACTTCATTCGTTTCCACTTTTCCCTCCCGACATCGCAAACAGTTGAACGAAATCACGTGACGAATGATTGAGTGCGTGCCGGGTGCTTTTTCACTTCGCTTCCAATGCGAGGAGATTTCAATCGCAAAGCGCTGTAAGTTCAACTAACGGACAGACGTGGCGCAGAAATGTCCGCAGCACTGAACGAACGAACGAACAAACCAATGAGTGGATGGCTGACTGACTGACTGAATGAATGGATGAATGGCGCACGGCGGAGCGCTAAAGAAATCAACTGAATTTGCAAGGTTTTTGCGTTGTTGTTGTCGTTGTTGTTGTTGGCGTTCACGTTCATGGTGTTTGCCTGGCGCAACAGTCGGTTGGCTTCCGTTTAACCGCAGGAAACCGGAACTACACCGCATTAAAGTAGAATAACCATTGGTGCGAAATAAACGACAAGCAAAAACAAAAACACAAACAGCAACAAGAACAACAACAACAAACAAGACATAATATAAACAATCAACAGCAAGAACAACATGACAAGTGGAATTGCTTGAAATATTTACTCATTGTGCGAGCATTAATGTCAGCGTCGCTGGCAACGGCAGACACGCGAAGAACAAAAGTGAACTGGAAGCAAATGGCCGGAACAGCAGCCGGAAGTTGGCAATAAATGGGCAAAACAAAAACTATGCAGGAGCAACACAACAACCGAAGCATAAATTCAGTGCAATGTGATGTCAAAGTAGTTGAATTTTCCTGCACTTAGCTAGCAACAATTATTGAGTTTAGGTACCTACCTGATAGGTTAAGAGTCCAGGTGAAGTCTGAAGTATAGAAAAGTTGTTGTTGCACTAGAAGAACACAACTGTACATTAGGCATGATTTAGTGCACATTTTTGGATTTTGTTACTCCAGAAACACTCGTTTTGTTGGTATATTTGAGGGGAAATGGTCTCGCAGCGAGTTTAAAGTTTAGAAATGTGTTGAAAAATAAGATTAAAATGATTAATCGATTACTTATATGTGACCACTATTAACTTATTCAAACATTCTTACTGTTGCCTCCAAGCCTTAAGAGGTCTCAATTGATATAATGTGTTGACTGACTGATTGACTGACTAATTCATTAAAGCTACACATTTGAAATTTGAACATTTGAAAAATGCCGCTTCAAGGTCTCAGGGGCAAAAAATTGGTTTAGGTGCTGTATGAAGAATCGCGATTAAGAAGTCCTTTTGATTTCAAAATTGGTGAAAATACTCTAATTAATTAATTAATTGACTAGCACGACAGCCCGCTTACGCGAGACTAAGGCCTAGCTTCCCGCAACCACCCGTGTTGTGCGTGTGAATTTGTACGCGGGTGGAAGGGACCTACAGTTTTATGCCGGTTCCGAACGGCAGGTTGGGAGCTCTTTCATAAGCAATTTTTACTCTCAGAGGTTTGCCATTTCCAGCTGAGAGGACAGCCACCGAAAGAGAAAACGAGTTTTCCCGTTATTTTTTTTAGGTGTTATTACAGGCAGTATTTGAACCTGGGTCGCTGCCTTCGACTCGCGGTCCAACGCACTAACCAACTGAGCCACGGCGGCTGCCGTCTCTACATTAATAATAATTCGACACATATTTTTCAGTTTTTCGAAAAACAAAATTTAACGAGGTCAATAATGAGTTAAGGTTCGTCTACGAGACGAAAAAAAAACATTAACCGATGGGGCTATTGACTTCAAAATTGGTGAAAATAGTTGAAATAAAAATTAATAAGACACGTGTTTTTAGTTTTGTAAAAATCAAAATCTTAACGTTGGGTTAAAAGTTTGTATGGAGAAACCAAATTTTTTTGAGCTTTTTTCAAACTTTGTAAACGTAATTACTTCAAATGTGAAATAATTCGATACGTGCTTTTTATTTTCTCGAAAATCGAAATTTGACGTGTTCAACGATGGGTTAAGAAGTTTTTAAGAGTTAAAAAAAAGCCATGATTTAATGGGCCTATCGACTTCAAACTTGGTGAAAACACTTGAAATCAAAAATAATTTGACACACGATTTTAATTTTTCAAAATCAAAAATCAAAATCTGATAAATCAATGATGGGTTTAAAGTTTGTTTGGAGAAACATGATTAACCGTAGACCTATGTTAAAAAAAAGAACTAATCTTACGTTAGGGTCGTTTTCGACCATCATACATAGAAGTTAGTACAAAAATGATTTATTAAAAAAAAACAAAACTTTTTGGTACGGTTATTCAAAACCTTAAAATAAAATTCAATGGAAATATTTATTTTTAGTTTTCAAACAGTTTGAAGGCATTTTACACACATTACGGTTGAGCTTGTTTTTGCAGATATTTTTTAGGCATCCGCAGCAGACGAGCTCTGTTTTATTTTGACATTGACAATTTGACATTTTATCACAATAAACTTTTTTATTTGAAATAAAATAAATAATAATTTACACTTTTACTTGCGTTTGCTATGAAATCACGATGAAATTCTAATACAAAACGCTTCGACATATAACGGGTCGAAAACGACCCAGATTGACAAAAATGACACAAATTAAAAAAAATGCAAGCCAACTTAGTTTTTAAAATATGAAACGGTTTGATTTCGATAGATAATAGTCCACGTAAGAAAGTCATAAAAAACAGCTTAAAATAATAACAAATTAAAAAAAATATTCAAAGTACAAACAAAAATTTGGTCGAAAACGACCCCAACGTAGGTCTACGGTTAAATATGTTTTTTACTTTAAACTTGGTGAAAGTGCTCCAAATGATATATAAAGTCATACTTATTATATATGTTCATTTTTTCGAAAATCGAAATCTGACGTGTTCAACGATGGGTTAAGAGTTTGTATGGGGAAACATGATTTATGATTTCTATTGATTTAAAATATGGTAAAAGCACTTTAAATGAGAAATGATTCGACACATTAATTTCGATAAATTTGGTTTTTTTAAGTGAATGTCTGTTTGTTTTTTTGTTTGTTGGTCACACGACACTAAAACTCAGCACCCTTCCACTGGAGAAATCGATTGAGCACTGCACAAACAGGGCGTGGCACTGCCCATACAGTGTTGTATGAAGAAACTTAATTTATTGGATCCATTGACTTCAAACTTGCGTGCAAGGCCGCGGGGCCCCGCTAATACGAATCAAGAGTTTTTCTGAAAGTGGTTTCCACTGCTTTTTAGAGGAGAAGTAAAATTTATGATTAATTCCTATCTAAGTATTTCTTCTTCAAAAACATGTTGCTAAATAAACTTATCGCCATATCCATTGTTAAAGGGGGCTTGACTACAAAAAGATTGATTCTCATGAAAATAAGGGAAGTAAAATGTGAATCTCATCTTCGATCTTTTAAATATTTCCTCGCATAAGCTTATCTCCATACCTGTCACACAATATTGACAAGGAAATTATTATTTGATGACTTTAATTGAAAGAGAATTGAATTAAAAAAAAACTAATATTCAAAAATGACAACCACAACAAAGTCTTCCCTTAATTTCAGTTTTGAAAGCTGCAGTTTTCCTCCGTTTAATTTATTAAATGTAATAAAACAGTGTTGTAGTTATTCAGCAAATCCTTTTCAAATCAAACGAACTACAACTACAAGAAACTAATATTCGAGTCAATTGTGATTTATAGTTTCACTTAACTTCACTTTAATCCCACATTAAGTTGAACTATAACCCATATTTTGTCCATTGCCCATTTTTATTTATTACGTTGTTGTTTGCTATCTTTTATTAAAATTAATTGCTCCATATTAAAATCTTTTCCCGTACACAACGTTTTGTTTGTTTATTTCTTCTTCTTCTTCTTCTCTATTGTTGGTCTTTGCCGCACAAATCTTACAACTTTCATTGCCGCACCTCCGCCGCCGTACGTGACCAACATTTAACGCCAGCAACCAACAACACCAATCGCAATCGCACGCAATACCCCCGACAGCCACTTCACTTTCAGCCACTCGCCGGCTGCCGTTCTTAATTTCCGCTCGCAGTGGACGGCCGATAAATTCGACGGCAAGTGTTTTCGCAGTTTTGGCGCCGCGTTCTCCAGCAGCGCATTGCCACTGCGTGCGAATAAAAGGCGAAACCAGTGCCGGTCCTGCGAGGACATCGACGAGTGCTGACAAAGTTTGGCGCTTTCGTGTACTTGCACGCCTCTGACTTTGCTCGCCGTGAGCTGTCCGCATGGCAGTTGCGTAATCGTTCTACGCATTTGCGCCTTTATTGTTTCGGTTGTTGTTGTTGACGTTTTTGCTGTAGTTGTTGTATGTGTTTGTTGTGAGGCTCCAACAAACAGAACAACACTTTAAAAAAGTGTTGGCATTGTTGTGTTTGGGCAGCAGAAATTTCAATTTCACGCGCCGCACCGCGCCCACACGACAGCCGCCGCGCGTACGCAAAGTTTTGTGCAAAACTTTGCCGTTTCTGTTGGCTGGAGGTGTTGACCTGATTTTTAGGTTTATCACTTTTGGGGTTGCGTAAGGGTTGTACGCTTTGAAGTGGCGGAGGTGGTGAGGTCGAGGCGTTGCTGGAAGCACATAAAGCGTAATGTAAATGAGTTGAATGGAAATGAGTATTTACAGCGTTTTGCGTGGCGGCGTTTTGAACGAAAGTCGACAGCGTTTTATTGACATTTGAGGATGATTTGGCGCAAATTAGCATAAAGCGTGCCGAAAGTGAGTTAACAAATTGTGAGGTTGCGTAAAGTAAATCATTTCCTCCAAAACGAGAATCGATTTGTGTTGGAAGTAAGTAAAGGGAAATGAGGTTATGGATAATGTAGTGAAAGAAATGCGAGGCTAATAATGAGAGGAAAAGGAAAGAGTAAAGAGAATTCGTAAGGTACAGTTAAGAGCGCGACTATTCAGGCTGGATTTGGTCTAAAACATACTGAAAGGATGTACAGGGTTTTCCAACAAGAGGTGTTATTTTGGTATTCAAAGAAAAATTCCATTTTTTGAGATAAATGATTGGATGTTTATTTCATAATAAAGAGGAAGGTATGCCGTTAATAATGAAAAACGACATCAGCCAAATGTCCACCACGACCACGCTTACAGGACCATATCCTTTTCATGAAATTTTCCATAACCAAATCGCAAAGTGGCTGCCCTATGCCCTCGATAGCCTCACGAATTCTATCTATGAGGTCTTGAATCGACGCTGGGCTGTTGGCGTACACCTTACCTTTCACGTGGCCCCAAAGGAAGAAGTCGCAAGGTGTTAAATCACAAGATCTCGGTGGCCAATTGTGATCACCTCTTCCAGAGATAACACGGTCCGGAAACTTTTCCCGTAAAGAATGATCGGTTGGCTTGAGTTCTTGTGTTAACTGAACTTTATAAGCCTTAAGACCCAAGTCTTTATACAAAATACGGTGTAATGACGTTTTTGGAATGCTCAATTCCAAAGAACGACGAGGAATCGACAAACCTGGGTTTTCTTCAACACTTTGGGCTACAGCAGCAATATTCTCAGTTGTTCTTGAGCGACGTGCACGGGTTTTATTCTTCACATCACTAACTTGTCCCAACAGCTCGAATTTTTCCACCAATTTCTGTATTGCGGTCCGACAAGGTGCTTCACGACGACCCAAAAATGCTTTAGTTTTGCGAACTGTGACTGCAAGATTTTCACCATTTTTGTAGTGAATTTTAATAATTTCAGTGCGTTGTTGAAGCGTGTCTCGTTCCATTTTTAGTAATGGCGTAGTTTCTACTTGTCAAATGTCAAAGAATAAAAGCTTCAAAAGTGACAGCTACCGAAATACCGGGTGATTCAAATTGACACCTCTTGTTGGAAAACCATATACTTATTTTTATTAACCCTTTCACTATTTTGTTGCCATACGGCAACATGCTACTTTGTGGACGTCTTTTTGTTAGTCTTTAGAATAGTTTGAAGTTTTAGGAAAAATACGAAATTAATAAACTGAATATTTACGAGTAAAGAAGAGAAGTATACACGTTTTTTTAATGGTATATCTTGACATAGTAAAGGAAGAAGAAGCAGAAAAAATTAGAGAACTTTTTAATTTGACGTTTTCTTTAAATTTAGACACTTTTTTTTTAATTTTGGCTGAAGTAAATGAAGAAATATTCAAACATTCGTTATGCGTAAAAAGTTTTATGGTTAAGTAGTTATTACAGCCACAACGATGTGGTTGCTTTCATAGAAAAACACTCTAAAATACAGGGTCCGAGTATAAAAATAAAAAAATTTCTTTGGAATGTTGCTAATATAACCACATAGAAGCCTAAGACGTAAAATTGAAAATTTTAACTTTCCCCAGTAAAAACCTGTAGCGAAAGGGTTAAAGCAAAGCATAGCACAGAACACAGAACCAGTTTTTTTGTCACACATTTCGCACATATGAGTGGAGGATAATCCCTGGTTTGTTTTATAATAGATGGTATCTAAATGTATAATGTCCAAGAAAAAGCCTCTAGGCTTAGCAAATTGTTTGCAGACCCAATCCAGGGTCCTCGGTATGCTTAGGTTAGATTATGGTGGCTGCCTCTGTGAGAGACACACTCGAAGGTCTATTGTGAGACTCATTGTGATACCACATATTCCACTTGTTTTTCTGAAATGTGCATGCAACACTGTTTTTTCCAAAATGTGTAACAACACACATTTGAAGACCATGGGTGAAGGGGGAAAGCGACTCACAGTTTGTGCGACTCTTGTAATTCTCATCTGCTTGATGTGGATAGCAATAGAAGTAGATGAGTGTTTCACCAGCCCAAGCTAGGAATCGAACCTAGGACCTCTGGTTTGAGAAGCTACTACTCGACTATCGAGGCCGACACCTCGATATGGCGCAAGGAATTGTTTTGCCTGACATAGTCAGGAAGTCAATAAGTGTACTCGTAAAAATGCTATAGTATGTAAAATTCTTTAGAGTAAAGATATTGATTTGAAATATTATATCTGTGGTCAAAAGCAATAACCGCTTAAGTCGACTTAAGAAGAAATTGAGTTATGGATGCCACCATGTTCCCTTGACTGTGCTCTACGTTTGTGTAAAATCAGGGAGCTTGTAACTCTAAAATAAAAAGATTTATTAATAAAAACCTATTCGCTTAAGTTATAAGAACACACTACGCGTTAAAACTTTAAATCGAGATTGCTCGAAACAGCAATTTTCGACTTAGGCGGTTATTGCTTTTGACCACAGATATATTATCCACAGTCCGAAGAAATTTTTCCCAAACGTGGAAATTCGTAGAATGGCCTAAAACTCTCAAAATGATCTGGCAACCCTACCTTGGATCCAATGCAACTCTTCTAAGTTGAAGTAATCGAATACGCTTCCATGTTTTGAGTTAGTCAAATAAGCTTGCATTGCCTTTGGCAGTATTGCCAGATCAGGAGATCTTCCCAGATTTAGGAGATTCTTGGCCTTTTAGGAGAATTTTTAGGAGGACGAATTGTTTAGGATACAGTTTAGGAGATTTTGATGGTGATACATTTGACATCATTAGTGGCACTGAAGCCTTGAATATTGAAAAGTAAAGTGTCTTCTTTAATTTAATTAAATTTTATGCTTCAAAACGTATAATTTCTGCAATGAATGAAGGAAATTTACAAAAGCGAATTTCATACCAATTTCATTTTTTGTATGATTTGTTTGCGTTAAGTTGTTGTTAAGCTGAAGATGAATGAATGAGAAGGCTGTAATAAAAAATAGAAAAATATTTAAAAGAAAATATGAATAAAAATATATATTTTTATATTTTTTATAAATTTTTTTTTATAAAATATTAAAAAAAAATATAAATTAAAAAAAAATATTTTTTTATAAAATATAAATATTTTTTTATTTATAAAAAATAAAAAAAAATAATAAAAAAATAAAAAAATATATTTTTATTTGTTTTATAAAATAAAAATATTTTTAATTTTTTTATTTATATTTTTATTTTTTTGAGAAATTTAATTCCTTAGTTTTTATTGAATAATTTTTATAAAAATTTTGAAGAGAAAAAATAAATAAAAAATTAAAAAAATAAAAATTTTAGGAGATTTTTTCGGGCGGCCAATGGTGTAGAAGAATCGTTTAGAATCGTTTTACGAAGCTCAAACAAATCGGCATCGAGCCTCAAAAGCGTCGAAAAGGTAAGCCCAAACTCCATAAACCGCGTTTTAAGCATATCGTCGTTTTTCGCTTTTCGAAAAAAAAGTGGAATCAGTGTATTTGTATGAAGCAAACTCCATGACTTGACGTCGATAACCCCGAAACGCGTCAAAAGTTGAACAATTTTAAACTTTTCTCACGCTTTTCTCGCTTAACGACGTCAAGCAGCTGACAGAGTTCCTAAAGATGTCATAAATTATGTGGCGATGGTAAAGTCGATAACAAACTTAAGTTATCGATAAAGTCGAATGCATTTATTTTACACGAAAGCTATTAAATACAGCTAAGAAACATTTGAAATCTAATATTTTAACATAAAATGTGAAGAAATTTCTAAAAATTAGCATAATTCTTTGACAGACGAAACTTAGTCTTCGCTGCATTGGAAATTCGATAGCTTATTCCTTGTATATCGAATTTTGCTCATTCCTGTGAAATAAATTTTTACAAATTGAATTCAATTCAATTTTTTTTTATTTTTTGCAATGCTCGATATGCATTAATTGTGTTTAAAATAAAATCAGTAAATTCTATAGAGTCTATAACGTCGTTTAGCAATTCCATTTCGCTCTTTTTCACAATTTTCCTTGTTTTTCTCACAACTCACAACGAAATCAATCAGCAGTTTGACAATTAAAAATTGGCATCAGCTGACGTAAGAAGAAGAAGCTGAAGCGTGAAACGCATGTTATGGAGCATACAACATTGCGAAGCGAATAAAGCGTGAAACGTCATAACGCGACAAAGCCTGAAAGCCTGAAACGCGCTTCATGGAGTTTGACCTTTAAAGTTGTGTACCTACTGTTACTTAATTTTTAGCATATTTTTTACTATATTTTTATATATTTTTTAAGTTTTAGTATATAGATTTATATTTTTATCTTTTTATAATTATATACAATAAAACAAAGTAACAGCTAGTTGATATTATAATAGAACATAATTTAATGGGGTTTGTTGCACTGAGACCAGAAGTGATCTATTGTGCCCCCTACAAGTTGTTAGAGACCCATCGACCTAATGAAGCTTAGTAACTCGGGGGGGGTTTAGGTACTTGATGTTCTCTTCTGGTAGCCAGAACTGGCCCAGGTAACGCATCCTGTTACGACATGCCGCATCGCAGTGTTGTATAATAACTTCGGGAGTCTGCTCTGCTGATCAGCAGAGTCTACAGATACAATTGTATGCACATCTTTCCTCAGTCTAGAGTGCCCAGTTAGGAGACCAGTGACCTGTCTAAGCTGGTTCTTCCTTAGTTTGAGGCATTCTTTAATCCATTTGGGGTTATAATTTTTAATAAAGATTTTCGCCTGTCTAAGACCCGAGGCGCTAGATCAGTGCTCTGAATTAGTGGTTCTCTCCTATGGCACTTTTGCCAATGTCCAGTCCAATGAAGGGCTCTGGTCCCCCGTGGCTGCCGCAGTTCCAGCAAGACTGTCTGCCTCCTCCTTTTCGTCAATTCCTCCTTGTCCTGAACACAGAGGATTTTGATCCGGTTGTCTATTCCCAGTACATTTAATGCCTCCATACATTCCAGTACTAACCCTGAAGTTATCTCATATTGGTTGATATTTATTTTAGACAAAAAAATTAAATGTGCAAAGTTCCAGTTTATACGAAAGTATTGCTGCTGTTTTCTTACATAGAAATTTTCTACGTTACTACACACCAACTTCAGCCCACACCGCACACCGTTTGTGGACATTTCGCCTCTCAACATTTGGCAATCGAGCAATTCGAAACGCTGCTCAATTAAGATCCTTGCCGACACTTAAACGCATGTCAATAATTTATATGAAATCCTTTTGGATGTCACTTGGCGCTCGTTCGTTGCCATTGCACCAACATTGGCCACAAAACAGTCCGAGGCGAACCATTCGGCGCCCAGCCCATTGCCAGCACACTTGGGCCGTGAGCGCATTTAGGAGCAAAACACTTGCATGGCGACCGCACTGTGCCAATCGCTCGTGCAAGTTTTATTGCGCTGTCATTGCCACTGCCACTGCCACTGCCACTGCCACTGCCAATGCCACTGCCAATGCCACAGTCGCAGCGACAACCGCAACCGGCATTGCCGCGCCGGTCGTTAGTACGCTTCGAGTGTCAACGTGCGGCACGCGGCAGCGTCCTGCCGATGGGTGCCGCAATTGTCGCTCTGCCCAGCACAGCTTAAGCGTCTGCGATAAAGTTTACCTTTTTACGAGTGCGCACGCTTATCCCGTCGCCGAGCGCAAACAGCTGCTTGTCGGTGGCGTCAATGCCACCTGGCAGTAAGCCGCGTTCGCCTTGCCAATGCGATAAATTGTTATTGCATCGTTAAGGACATTTGCGAGTGTGTGTGTGGGAGTGTGCGTGCGCGCGTTAGAATGCTGAAATCCTTTAATTTATTATTGCAAAGGCCAGCAACAACATGCAGCACATATAAATAAGGCTGGCTGCTACCAGCGACCGAACAACATTTGTCGTGTGGCGGCGACAAGCGAGATAAATGCCGGCCGTGGCCATTGAAGTTGTTGGGACGCCGAAAAGAAGCACAATTTGTGCGCGATTGGCATAGGCGACATGTGCGGCAGTTATTCTAGAACGAATTGCCGTCACATGTATTGGCACTTGGCGGACAATGTTCGAGCTGTAAGGGGATGCTTGAAGGCAGCAAGGTGGCAACTTGCGGCCTTAGCCCCGTTTTGGTGCAATTTGTTGGGGCTTCGCAAACGCTTCGCTGTGCTGGCCATAAATTATGTTGTCAGTGTGTCGAGAATAATGACACCAAAAAGAATGCAAACAGATAATAGGGCGCCGCAGCAAAAGTGACTGAGATGGGGTTAATTAAATTGCGCTGCCACAAATTAATTATTATCTCTAATGCTTTTGCCATTCAATAAGAGTAGAGCGAACAAAAAAAGAAACAATAATGGCGACTGCATGTCAGCAACTTAATTCTGTTGCTAAGCCATGTCGCAACGATGACAAAAGCACACAGCAAAGACGGCAATTTATAAATTTAAATAAATCCAGCTAAGCCACTTGATTCAAAGCAACACCCTGTGCACCTTGAATCCTTGCACTTGTTAGGTACGTACGAGTGTATGTGAAAGGATGCCCACACAATCAATGCGCCACATGACGATGCACACTCATCCCTGTCGGACCTGAGACAACTAGTTCCCAAAATTCATTGGTCTTTCAACTGGTTTTTTGTAGTCAATTGGACAACTAGTTGTCCAAGTGACTGTCAGCGGATGCAGAAGTCAGTCAGTTCGCGTCTAATCGTTCACGTTCTGCGTGCGCGTTCATAGGCGAGAAGAGGACATAAAAATGAGAAAAACGAAACAGAGGTGAAAGAAGCAAAAACATACTGTTAAGGCTGATCTTGCGATTGTTCTGCTACAACAACAACGTAGAAATGTTTGCATTTTTCGAACTTTATGTTTCTATGACACGAAGTTTGCTCGATTTGCACGTTTTGTCTTGAATAATTTCAGTTAGAATTTTGCGTGGTTGCGTAAAGCAACGAATTGCAGCGGCAGCTTAAAGGTATGTATTAATATATTTATTTATTTATTTATGAAATAATTCTTCAATTTATTTATTTATTTATTAATTGCAGGCGGAGTCCCCCAAACAGTTCCGGCAGAAGTGTGTCAACAAGTCGAAGTTCATCTTTAAACGCACCAAACATTTTTTTTTATTCGCGATGATTTTTTGTTTTTATTTTTAAATATTTTTAAAATAAAATAAATATTGGAAAAAAATGCACTGTTTTATTTTCCCCATAAAAATCGTGTGGTTAGAAAACTAATCCAGAATAAACTAGTTTGCAAACTAGGCGCTTTGCAACTAGTTTGCAAACTAGTTTACTTCGGACTAACCTTGGACTAGTTGCAAATGGATGCAGACGGGGACAATTGACCCTCGCCTAGGACACCGCCATGTTAAAAGGGTGAGTTTGCTACAAGAAAAAGAGTCGATTCTGAGGTCATATATGACTGTCAAGCGACCAGTTGAAAAACTAGACTTGGACCAGTCCGATTTCCCACAGGGATAGCTACACATTCACACACACACACATACATGCATAGCAATGCCACTTTGCCCAACAATGACATTTGAATTTTATGTGCTTCCCTCTTGTTGGCACTGTCCGCACTTTATGTGCGTCGTTGACCCGCACTCGCATTCGCACTCGCATTCGCACTCGCATCCGCATCGCTACTGTGAAATGAAGAATCTGCATGGCAAAGCTTAGTGCAGTGACTAAAAAACTTTGCCAGTAATAGTTTTCAACAATGGTGCCTGGATTTAGCAAAAAGGTATCAGCAGCTATTCTCCGCTGAATCACTTTAACAAAACAAGCAACCAGCTCAAGCCGCTCGCTGCTGCCTGGCTGGCGATGTTTTGTGGAGCTACGCAACAGCGGAATGTCGGCTGCATGGACTCTGCGAGCAATTGTGCCATAAGTGAAGATATTTCGCAAATGCTTATTGTGCTGAGTTGACTTATTCCGAACGCTATGCTGATGGCGCCCGCTTTATTAGCGATCCCCAAGCGCACAAGTGAAAAGTTTGTGAACGATTCATGGCACTTGTGATATGGTTGGCGGTATTAAAGCTAACCGAATGCAATTTCTGGCACAAAAATTAGGCGCATTGCGTAAAATGTTTTACAAAGCATAAAATATTGGTTAGAAACAAATATGAGAAAATACTCGTAGCATACACATTAAAAAAACCGGTAAAATATAAAATAATAAATAATATGTAAAAATAAAATATAAAAATATATATGGTATCACAAAGGGCAGGGTTTTTAGGTGCACGCGATTAACCCATTTCTTGTCGAGTAGAACTTTGAAATAGAATACAATTTAAATGTATGAATCTACAGACTGAGATCCAAAACATGTATGTTTTCCTTACCTGACATATTTTGGTGCTCGAAGTTCAAATTAGAAAATTTAGTTAAATGGAGAAAATTTTTCTCTTCCATTTAATACCCATATCTTCATTATTGCACAACCGCAAATATTAAAAAAAATATTTGAAATCTGTATGTCCTTAACAATTTAAAGTCCTTTAAAAAGGACTTTGGGTCAGAAAACGAAAAACTGACTATGCCAGGTTACTATATCAGACCTCTAGTTTCTCGTCTATATCAACATTAGGATGGGTCTCGGCAAAAAATTTTTTTCGTACGGTGCACAGTGATTCGACTCCATACACCCGTGGGACAAAATTAGAAGGAGATGTCCGTCCTTCATAAAATTTGGTATACTAGTTAATCATGTTCTGCTGAATTGAAATCTCAATTTTGTTTCTCTTAAACGTTTGTAGTTTGGCAATGCCTGAGACTTAAATTTGCAATTTTCGTCATTTTTGGTGAGCTATAGCAACGAGTGTGGTGGCTAGATTTTTCAGATTTTACAATTAATCGGTAACGTCAACATTGATAATTGCAAAGAATAACAGAAATTGTCTTAGGACCCTTTATTTTTGCAATAAAAATGATAATAATAGACGTATGTTTTTCTTTTTTCCAGTTTTCTCAATTTTTCATGCTGATTACATACTTTTAGGGATGAACAAAATAAATTTTGTCGAAAAATATGTGTTTAAACCACTTTTTAAATTGAATTATTTTCTGAGATCGGAAGATATCGGAGGATGTAATTACATTATCCGACAAAGAAAGAAAGAAGCATTCTTTAAAATAAAAAAAATCCATGGACATACTTTCACATACTTTTTAGATATTTTCCTCTAAGTTTGCTAATTTTCAGATTTTTAATTTTGCAAAATATTTTAAATTAAAAGTGAAGTAAAAGCCCTAGCTTTGCAAATTTTTAGAAAAAATTAAAAGCGAAAATGTCCACATCATTTCTTCATCTATATTGAAAGTGTTAGGAACTTCTAGATAACCATGTATTTTTACAATTTTTTTTACTCAATAGACTAAAAAACAGAAAATATGTGTTTGAATTTTTTTGTGAAAAAAGTTTCAACTTTGAACCGCTTTTGCACAAAAACTAATTAATTTTTTGCACAGATTTTTTTGGGTTTTTTTAGTTGGAGTTTTACCTTTCAAATGACATCAAAATCGTTAAATTCTGAGACTAGAAATTTGTTTTAATTTTGTCTATGGAACGAATCACTTAGCATTGAGGCGATAGCAAGTTCGCTTCCCGCAATCTGGTAACTTGAGTCATAGCAATAGGGAAGTCACAAGGAGCCATGTCGGGTAAATGCGTATTAAATATTGTGACGATAATGTTTTGCGCAACTGCGGGCCCCCTAGAATAGGCAATACGACAACACTGAAGGGAAATTTTTCGGCAGCAGCAGCATTGCATACTTTTAGGGGCATGTTGACGATGTGACGTTCTGAGTGTTCTGGAATATTTGAGAACGAGTTGCACTTCGGCCAGACAAGTACCATAAGATATGCGGTTTCCGTATATAAAAATTGGTGTCGGTCTGAAGGTTAATTCATTTAATGTTATTTTAGTCACTTTAATTTCTAATCTAAACATATTAAAAAATGTTTTTTGGTATGAAAACAGTTAGACATGTCGGTTATCTTACACAAAAACACTTGCATATTTGTAGGCTCTTAGTTTTTCAAAATAAATCGTTGACCAAGTGTGAAAAGTGACAAAAATGGCTATGGTACATTTTTGTCGAAAGGTTTTGTAAATGCTTCAAAGTGAAAATCATGTCAACTGATTGGTTTAGAAATAACAATCGATAACGTGAAAAAGACACGAAAAATCCGAAAAAGTAACAACCCCATGTTTTACGAAAACGTAAACTAAGTTTAAAAAATGGTTTGCGGATTCGAAATCAGCGGCCCCTAGTTACCCTCAAAATGATGTCAAAACTAGAAATGGCAAGAAAAAAAATTGAAATTTGTTGCCCTGTGAAATCTGGGTGTGTTTCATTTTGGCATAATCCAGCGCATACGAACAGTAAGAACTTTATTTTTGTTTTTTGTGTTGTATTAATGATGTGTTGGCAAAACACAATAAAAACACTAACTTGTTTCGAAAGTTATCACACACAAACTCCAGACCAGAAACCCAGAAAACAGTTTTTTGAATATGCAATTGCGGGTTTTTTTTTTGGTATAGCTTTAATTATTTTATTTTTTTTATTATTAATGTGTGTGTGTATGCAGGAAGAACTGAAAATACCCAACAAACAATTTCTCGATATAAATTTTTAGCGACAAATTCTCAAAATAATTCCGATAATGCTTGAATTTTTTTCCTTGAAGAATTTTAAAATTTTAGAGTCAAATGAAATATTTTTTTGTCAAACGAAAATTTGTCGATATCGTTATGATAGTGTAATTTTTCTCGTTCTCGATAGAGTCCGACCGATACCAAATTTTTTGGCCGATGCCGATGCCGATTAATCGGTCGGTCTCTAGTTCTCGACATTAAATTAGACACTTCAGCAATACTCGAAAACGAGATAAATTCTCGCTTTAACGATACCGTTTCTATATCGTTTCGATATCATTTGGTTTGCTGGGTAGCTTTTCAAAATATATAAGAAGTTTAAAAAATTATATATTTATAAGTATATTTTAAACCAAGTCAAGACTATGGGGTGTTATAAGGATAAGGTTGATAAGGAGACCTATTAACCTATATATGTGTATATTTGGTTTTTTTTTTAAAGATTTTTGAAATATATTAATTTTTTAAAATTTATTATAAATTGAAGAACATGAAGTTCTTCACTGCTGCTATCCCAGCTATCCCAATCAGTTTTATGGGTCCCACAACCAATAGAAAACTTCCAAATTAAAACTTTCGATTCAAAACTTTTTCCTAGAACAAAAAGTGCTTCGACAGCTCAAAATTATTATCAAAAGTTTCAAATGTTCAATTTGCCTGCTAATTAAAAAATATCTAATGAACTTAAATATGGCTAAAATGTTCTTTTTTCAAAACTTTTGAATGCTTGGAGCTTAGAGAAATAAATAAAATTGACAACAAAGCTTATTTCACGATTCAATGGTTTAAAAATGTTCCCATAGAACAAAAAATGCTTCTACAGTTGAAGACTACCGTCAATAATTTTTACTGCGAAATTGAAAAACATGGCATTTTGGTAATTTTTCAAGTTGTTATGTAAAATAGTTTGAAATTTATTTTTAAGGATTTTAAATTGTTATTGCCAACCACCATTGCCTACCATAGCTATCGCTTTCATCTAAGCAAACATTTACTCGGCTAAATTTTTTATGCTTCTACTAAGGCAAAGAACTTTTGTTCGGTTAGAACATGTAATACGCTTTTAACACATACACACACACATTTATATATGTACACCAATACACATTACTATGCATATGCTGGTGACTTTACTGTAGTTTCACCTCATGAATTTTAAAATTGTTTCGTGAAATTTATACTCTCTACATTTATTTTGTTCATACGCACAGCGATGCGCAAACGGACCCTTTAGTGCAGCAACTTTGACTGCACTTTTACTGGAACCACTGATACAATACCAGCAATGCTTCTACATATTCGTTGTTATTGTTGTTGTTGTTGTTACTCATGTTTTAGTTGTAGCTGCAGCTGCTGCTGCTTTTGATGTTGACCGCCATGGCTTTTTATGGCTTTGTTTTATTGTTGTGCGGTAGTCCAATAAAAATGCTTGCTGACCATAGCAGCTGTAGCAAATAATTGCAAAAACAACAAACATATTTGAATTGAAAATGCTGCATTATGATGTGAAAATATTTGGGTTTATTGTATAAAGCAAAGTTCAGTAATAAGATTGATTGGGGTTTTCGGTTTTGGGTTAAGTTCTTTGCTTCATGGAGGAAAGTTAGAAAAAATTATATATAAATAATAATAATTAATAATAAATAAAATATTAAATTATTATAAATTGTATATACTTATATAGGGATTTGTTATATATTTTTATATTATAATAAATTTATATTATACATTTTTTATAATTTTAGAATTTTTTTTATTTTTTATAATATTTTTTATTTATATTAATTTATTTTTATTTATATATATTATGTTATATAGAGAATTATTATATATTTTTGTATTATAATAAATTTATATTATACATTTTTTATAATTTTTTATTTTTTAATATAGGGATTTGTTATATATTTTTATATTATAATAAATGTATATTATACATTTTTTATAATTTTATAGTTTTTTGTTATTTTTTATAATATTTTTTATTTATATAATTTATTTTTATTTATATATGTTATATAGAGAATTATTATATATTTTTATATTATAAAAAATTTATATTATAAATTTTTTATAATTTTTAATTTTTTTAATATTTTTTATAATTTTTTTTATATTATAATAGAAATTAGAAAATCTCTACTAGTGACCACTGACAGCTTAAACATTGGTTGAAACATTGAAATTGAGCGACTCTGGCGTCCAGTTTGCTTCTCTGTCGCCAACGCCACAAATTTCGGTGCAGCACTTGGCACGAGCAGAGTTGCTAACAGCCAATATTAGCCATCAGCACCAAATTGTGGTGCAAATGAGTGTTTGTGTGTGTGTGTGTGCGTGTGTGTGAGGCACACAAATTTGCTTGTTTGTTTTAAGCAAACCGCAACCGTTGGTCAGAGTCCATTGCTGCCACAACGAGCTGGGTGGCCTGGCCCGGCGCATTGCCCTGAATTGCCGTTATTACAGCCCCATTAAGGACGCGCCAGTAAGTGCTGGCAGCATATCAACACTGCGGCAAATGATGATTCAATTGCAGTATGAACGATTTTGCAATATTTTGCCTGATTACTGAAACTGTACGCTCCAACAAAAAAAGTGCAAAGTCGCAGCAAGACCGAAGTTTGCTGGGCGCGCAGCAACACTGACGACAGCTGGCGTGCGTCGTCCTGCAATAATTTCACTCACACCTGCCACTTGTGCGCACAGTTCGTCGGCTGTTGCTGGCAAGCAAACGATTGCTGTCATTCATAGTTATCAGCGTCTGTCTCATCAATGCAACAACTTAATAATTCATATGATTTTTTCACATACACACACACATGTACACGTACGTGTGCATTCGTGTCGCTGTCAGCGGTCCGCACAACAGTCACTGCAGTCAGTTGTTGCTGTTGCTGCCCTACAATGTTGCAATGCAGCGTTGTCAAACACAAATATGCAATGCCACTGCCAAATGCAATGCTTCCACTTAAAAAAAATTGCGCGTTAAAAAAACACATTCGGAAAAAAATGACAAAAAAGCAATAAGTAAATGGAAAAAAGGCAGAGTATAAAAATGAATTAAATCGAAAATGAAAATTGATTATTGATTATCAAGTGCACGTTGCACAAATTGAATTGGCAACGTTGTTGTGCCCGCTGGTCGTTTCGGCCGCTTTGACTTGTTCGAGCGTTTCGATCGTTCGGCCGGTGGCAATCACTACAACGTTGGTTGTGGCGGCTCTTGTGCACATTGGCCAGGCGCTGCGTGTTAATTTCATTTCCATTATTCTCGTGCCGAGCGAGCACACTTGTGACCTGCAGTCTGAAGGTTGTCACTGCATGTTACGTATACGTCACGTAGTGCGGCACTTAATACGAGTTACTGTGCGCGAGTTTGTGTGTGTGTGTGTGTGTGTAGGCTACTTGAATATGTTCTTTAATCATTTTTGATGGCAATGAAATGTTGAGCTTTTAATATGATACAAAAGGTTGATTTAAAGCGCTGAATTAATTGCTGTTTTGATTATTTTAATACATATAAATATTGCATTGTAATAATGAATAAGTATGAGAAGTTTTTAAGTAATTGAGATTTTAACTTTTTTATTTAAATTTGTTTTTCTTTTTTTTAATAATTTTTTAGTTTTCTTATTTTTTCATATAATTTTTTAAACTCCCAGTACTTTTCAACACTTGCAAAAATTTACATTTATTGCTGCTTATTTTAATACACATAAATATTGCATTGTAATAATAAAAAAGTATAAGAAACTTTAAGTAATTAAGATTTTATTTTAACTTTTGTATTTAATCGTTTTGTTTTTTTTTTAATAATTTTTTAGTTTTCTTATTCTTTCATATAATTTTTTAAAGTCCCAGTACTTTTCAATACTTGAAAAAATTTAAATATATTGCTGGATGTTTAATTTATAGCTTAAGCATATTTTGTATTTTAAGTGTGCTGTTTCATGTCTTTCCAAAAAAATATAATTTTAGTTTGAACCTTAAGTTCTTTTTGTTTTTAAGTAGTATTTTGTATTTTTTCCAGCTTTTTTATATCTTACCACTTAAATTTTTCATATCTTTTCAATAATAATTTAGACTTTTTTGTGTTAACCTTCGGTGAACACACCTATTTTTTCAATCTTCAAAAACACTCTGGGTCAATTGGGCCCTGCTCACTCTTGATCGTCTATAATTCTACAATTTTTTATCCTTTTGGCTTCGAAAATTGTTTTAAAAATTTATAAAAATTAGGTACCTCTAAAGTTTGTAGAAAGTAAGATACAGGGGCGTAGCCAGAACTTGGTCATGGGAGTGTTTTGTTTAGCCAATTTAGTATACTTGTGTCATTGGTACAAAAATTGGCTTCGAACGAACAGAGCCAGTATTAAGTTTTGTTTTAACTTGGTAAAACTTTAACCAAAACATTTCAATTGATGAACCAAGTTTACGGTGATGATTGTTTATCCCGTGGCAGAGCTTATGAGTTGTAAACGCGATTTCAAGACGGTCTTAAGAACGTAAATGATGGTCAACATGTTGGCCGACTGAAATCCGCGATCGTCGCAGTTTCCATCAAAACTGTACGCGAATTCATCAAACATGACCCACAATTTTAATTGAAATTCTTGAAAGTGGATTGAAACATCTAAATATCAGGTGTACAACTTTGCTTCCGCCGTTTTCCGATAGGTGGCTGTACCGGCTGAGGCTGGTTGAAATACATAGATGGTAATGCCTTTAAAGTGAGTGTGGACAGTGCCTAACGAATTGTCATCGCCGTTTCAGTGACAGTTGTTCTTGTTTTCGTATTATTCACGCTCGAAAATGTCCGTTTATGTGCCCAATTCTCGCCATTTGCGGGAAGTTTTACTTTTCTGTTACAATTCGCAAAAAAATGCAGCTGAAGCGCATCGAATGCTCTCAGAAACTTACGGTGATGCTGCTCTGAGTGAAAGAACGTGTCGGGAGTGGTTTCAACGTTTTAAAAATGGTGATTTCGATGTCGAAGACAAACATGGTGGTGGAAGAGAAAAAACCTTCAAAGATGAAAAAACCGGGTGAAACCATCACAGGAGATCGCTACCGAACGCAACTGATGCGCCTTAGTCGCGCGCTAAAAGAAAAGCGGCCACAATATCAAGAACGACATGACAAAGTCATCCTCCAACACGACAATGCTCGGCCTCACGTCGCAAAAGTGGTCAAAAAGTACCTGGAAACGCTGAAATGGGAAGTCTTGCCCCACCCGCCGTATTCCCCAGATGTCGCCCCTTCTGACTTCCACCTATTCCGTTCGATGGCACACGGCCTGGCAGATCAACATTTTCAATCCTTCGAAGAATTGGAAAAATGGATTGCTTCATGGATAGCGTCAAAAGAGGACTCCTTTTTTCGAGCCGGGATCCGAAAATTGCCGGAAAGATGGGAGAAAGTTGTCGCTAGCGACGGACAATACTTTGAATAATACATCTGTAAGCACTTTTTCGCAATAAAGCTTTTAATTTTGGAAAAAAAACGGCGGAAGCAAAGTTGTACACCTGATAACATTTTAACTGAACATTTGACTACCGGAAGGCACGGTGTGTTCTGATGGTGGAAGGACACAGTGGCGCACCCAGAGAGGGTCAAAAACCCCAAACACCAAAAAATGCTGTTACAAAATATGGGATTGAATGGTATTTGACTCAAAAGTTGTACTCAAAACCCCTCCGAAATGATGTGATTTTATTGTGCGCCACTGGAAGGACATATTTAAAAAGGAAGGTATTGTCGCTTAAAGTAGGAGTTTGGGTCTACATGACTCAGTGTGTTTTACGTGGGTTAAATAATTTTTTTTTTCATATGCTTTTTTTATTCCCTTGATCGTCCACCCTGAGACTCACCCAGGGACTCACTGCGAACTTCTTCTTCTACCTGTTCTCTAATGATAGACATATCACTAGAAAAGTGAATTTTCCTTAAGGGGGTAGTCAGGTAGAATCGACCATGTTTTTAAGTAATTTTTTTTTCATACAAATTTTTATTCCACATTAAAAATTTTTTTATATGTTATTGTACATAGTTTTGAGTACTGAACAAAATTTTTTTTATAAATTTTCGTTTATATCCAGGGGAGATATGGGCGACCGGAAGACGCCATTTTGAAATCTGGCTGACACGATTTCTCCATTTTGGATGATCTGAAACATACCAAACAAATTTCATTTTGAAGTACAAATGAATGGCTCTCGTTTGAACTATAACTGTAAAAAAATATTAATAAATAAACATTTAGTGCAATTGTAAAGTTTTTTCCTCTTTTTTTGCTCCTTTTTTGTTAATAATTGTGTCATAACGTTGTTACATAGAAATGGACAATAACGATCGTAGTTCACTCGATAGCCAAACCTTTTCTGAAAATATAAAAAAAAGTTTAAGCAAATCGGTGCAGTAGATCGGCCGTAATCGTGTCAGCCAGCTCAAAACAACAGCATCTACTTCACGCGCCAGGTGTGCGATTCGAGCGCGCGAGCCCTTACAGCTAATCTCATTTTCAATCGCTTTCGGATACTATCCGAGGTAAAGGAAGGTTTCTACATGATTCCTAAGGGTTTAAATAGACCAAAACTGCAAAGAAAAAATTTTCGATTTTTTGAAAAAAATCTACCTGACTACCCCCTTAAGTAATGTTAACATTTGGAATGAGTTGTATAACAAGAGGTCATATTGTGCCCTAAAAATTAATAATTATGAAAAAAAAATTATAATTTAATAGATGTTGTATTATTAAGCAAAACAAAATTGTGCGTCCCTGGTACTCAGGGTGTTTAATTCAGTGATTTTTGTGTAGGTGGACGGTTGGGGATTAATTCTTATGTAATAAAAATATTAATTTATTAAATTTATGTAATTATGTAAAATTAATTTTTATGTAACAAAAATTAAATGAATTCAAAATAAGAATTTTCCCCGAAAATAATACAAGTGACTATCCACTTAGCAACATAAACATAAACGACAGTCTGATAGACTCCATCAAATATAACCCAAAACACGCATTCGCTGGTCATGCAGTGAAGCATGAATACACCGATAACACTCTCCGGCCACAAAATGCTGAGCGAAACATTGAAGAGCATTGATGGCGTAAAGTGTGTAATTTGAAACAAACTTAAAAATTGCACTCGGCTCACATGCAGCCAAAAATGCGTCAGCGAGTGTGGCTATGATGGCAATTGCGCTGAATGTTGCCAACTTCATTATTCAGCACACCGCCCCGACTCCACTTCACCTCATTCGCATTGCATTTATTCACTCATTGCCATTGCCAGCTGAGGCAAGGCACGCTGCCAAATTGTTAAGATTGGCAACTTCTTTCCTCTTCTTAAGTTTAGTTTTTTTTTTTGTTTTTTTTCTTTTTGTTGCTACTCATTGGCTGTTTATTCATTGCCAGGCAATGTTTGCGCTAGCAGCGCATTTGCTCAGCATTTGCATGGGAACTGTTACTGCTGCTTAAGCACATCCTTGGCTCGGCATGGCATGCAACGCATGCACGCCACAACAGACAACATGCGCAACGAAAGCTTTACGCCAGCTATGACAACAAAAGCAGAGAAACAAAACAGTGAACGCAACGAAGACGAAGACGATGTAGCGGAAGCAAAAAACGGAAGCCACTTCTTGTGCGCTTCCGCACCGGCGTGTAATTTTTCTTATTTTGCTTACCAGTATTTCTACTTATTTTCATTTTTTTTTCTTGTCTCTTTTGTCTTTTGTTCAGTTTACAGTGGGTTTTTTGCAGCCTGCAGCGTTTGCTTAAGCGTTGTGCTTAAGCATAGAGCGCAACATATATTAACTCCATTGTATTCATGCTTGTCAGGCGCTTTTCTGTCGCCTACTAACTAAAATACATTCACGTTCTCCTTTTCCCTTCGCAATGGCAGCAAGCGAATTCAAGTCAACGCCTAAGTTATTACATACACCGACAAAGTTTCGCACTACTTACCGAAAAGTGTACGCGAAAAGTAGCTACGAATAAAACTTGCAGAAGCGCAATAAAAAATGCAAAGAACTAAAACACCAACAACAATGAAACACAAGCAAACAAGTAAACAAACTGCAAGAGGGTAAAGCTTAAAAATTGCCAACATTTGTAAATTGTGTGTGTTGGTCGTTGTGTTGGCAACAACAATGCAACAACGGCGCCAGTGTTGTAGGCAAATGACATCATTACGAGGGTTTTGAAAATTATTTCATTACTCAGTTATGAAAATGATTGTTGGAATGTTTAAAGTGATGCAAATTAATGGGTTAAGGATATGTCTCAATCAATTGAATCGAGATATCGGTTGGCAAGTTAGTAGTTAGTCAAGTAATAAGGTTAGTTGTTAGTCAATGATTAGTCATTGGTTACTTACCAATCTAACCAATGGTTAGTTAGTAGTTAGTAAAGTTATTAAGTTAGTAGTTAGTCAATGATTAGTCGGTCAACTTTCCTTTTCATATTATTCCTTGACATGAATAACTGGCAAACTGGCTAACTGAAGGCTGCCTTCTCATACCGAGGCCTTAGGTTCGATTCCTAGCTTAGGCTGGTGAAAAGCTTATCTACTTCTATCGCTATCCACATGAAGCAGATGAGAATTACAAGAATCGCACAAGTGATTCCATTCCTACTCCATTCTTCACTCATCCACTTGAAATGTGTGTTGTAACTAGTGTCCGACCGAATATTCGCTTTCGCCCCAAATAAGTGGTTTCGGTTTCGGATTCAGTTTCACCCAAAAAATGCCCGAACGGCCGAAACCGAAACTTTCTAGAATATTTTTTACATTTTATTGTGTTTACATTTTATTGTGAGCGTGAAAGGATGAGAAGGAGAATTTAGATGCCATCAATGTAAAGAAACTTATTTTTTTAGAATATAATATTAAATTATTTAATTCTGAATATTAGGGAGTAAGGTACGAAAGAGTAATTTTTTTATGTTTATGTTTTTAAAAAATGAATGAATTGATTTTATTAATAAGAATTTATTTATTTATGTTATGTTTGTTCTTTATTTATTTAAAGTAAAAAAAGTAAAGTGAAAAATTGTGATTTTGATACTTGATGTGATGATTTTTATTTCAACTAGAAAGTTTCGGTTTCGGCCGAATATTAAAAAATGTGGTTCGGTCGGACAATAGTTGTAATACTACTTATACATATTGAAGTATGGGTGGGTGAAATATGTAGTGTCATAATGGGCCTCACAATAAGCTTCCAAATGAGTCTTTTATAGAGGCAGCCACTATAACCAAAGCTACCCTACTCTTGGCCAAACAAAAAATCTCCGTCTCCACGTTACTTCCTGGCATGACCGAAATCATTCTGAAGTTACAATTAGTTCCCTTCAGTTCAGTTCATTAAGTCCATTAGTCGATTGATATTAGACCGATATCCTTTTAAGAGGACTTTACAATTTTAAGCACATACATATTTCAAATAATTTATTTAAATATTTACGGTTGTGCAATAATGACGATATGGGTACTAAATGAAAGCAGGAAATTTTAGCCTTAAGATTATATTTCCTATTTGGAACGTTCGAGCCAAAATATGTCAAAAAGGTTCTTTCAAATATGTATCCTTGAAGTTTTTAATTAATCCTTTTAAAAGGAATATGTGTTCGGAATCTCAGTCTGTTGCATAGCATCTCAAAATTATCTTCTTCTTCCATCTTTATTGGTTTCATGTAATAACAAAGGACTTAGTCCAGAAATAAGAAATGAGTCAGACGTATGCGGTAGAACTATGGACCATTGTGTATATGTGAGGCATATTCATTGCCGCCATAATCTAATCTAACTTTTATTCGTTTAGAGTTAAAAAAATAAGTGTCCATTCATAAGTAAAAATTTGGTATGGAAAATGCATTAATTTTTTTTCTATAAAATTAGAAGAATAAAAAAATTTGAGGCGTTATATTATTTTTTGCCTATAAAATTAGAAGAATAAAATTTTGAGGCATTAAACCACATATTACTTACTGACATATTTTGGTCCTGAAAATTCAAAAATTGCAAAATAGAAAATTAAGTTAAACAGCGACAAGTTTCTTCTTTTATTTCATACCCATATCTTCATTTTTGCAAAACTGCAAATATTAAAATTAATTTCTTTTAAATATGTATGTATGTCCTTTACCTTTTAAAGTCCTTTAAAAATAACAACTGATTAAAAAAATTAAAAACTGAGTACCTATGCCAGATTACTATAAATAATTTATAGTTTCACGCCTTTATTATCTTTTGGATGGGTCAAAAGTACTGTTGCACGGTGTAATAATAGCAGTTTGATAAACTTTCTATTACCATGAATGTAGTTAATTAGGGCAGTGATCATGAATCAAATCTCTGAAAACAGGTTAAGTTGAGGAAGGTTAAGTTGAAGTGGAAGCCCCCTACTGAAAAGCTCACTAAAGCACAAATAAATGGTTCGATACCACGTGGGTATGGCGCGACTCTTCTTTTACGGCACAAGGAACCACCAGGATTTCAATATGAACCACAGCACATCTCTCTGATATATTAAGTTGAAAGATTGGTTAAGCTGATGTAAAGTAAAGAAGTTTACTAACTACACCGAATTCTGTTTTTACACGGTCTATTTTTTACACGGTTTTGATTTAACACGTTTTGAAAATAAAAAAGTTTAAATTTTTTTACACGATTTTGTTCCATTTAGCACGATTCAAAATCTTTTGGGCTTAAATTTTTTTTGTAAACTTTAATTTTTGCGAAATATGTTCATATCACAAATTTAGGGAAATTCCCTTTTTGTGAATACAAGTAAATTTATCATACATACTTGGCAGAGCAATTGAAATGTATTAATATTTTGTGAACTATCAATGCAATCAGACGTGTTTGGTAAAGACATTTTTTATAGGCAAATTAGTTTTTCCAACGTTACATTTATTTTAATTTTAACGCATTAAGATAAAAGGTAAGCCAAAAAATATATTATATTCATTAATAGGTTTTAGAGATAAGGAACCAATCACCTATTTTTGCATACGATCAATGTCTTTTTTTACACGGTTTTTTAACACGGTTTTTCCTGGAACCAATCTACCATGTAAAAACAGAATTAGGTGTATTCTCCTGACCATAGACTCACATTGAGTCAAGTTGAATTTTTGGGCAAATAAAAAAACTCATCAAAAAATTTAATTTATTTTTATTATTACAACATTAATTTACTTTTTCCCTAACAAATAATAATAATAATAATAATTTTTATTTCTATACCATTGCTTTTTAGTTTTGCTCTTACAATAATTTTTTATGAAGTAGTTGGGATGTTTAATAAAATAAAATTAAATTAAAAATGAAATTTTGTTCACATTTTTACTTGTACGCCACTGTCAACTTGCCATTTTGCTATTTGTTTTTGTTCTCACTTTTTATAAAGTCAAAGTTTTTATGCTTTTTCTGTTGCCCATTTTGTTCTGCTTAACCGCAGTGTTTAATGCATAAATTTGCCATAACTGTATACTCTGACTTGGAGGCAAGGAAGAGAAAACCCAATGACTACGACTTGGCCTGTGCAACTAAGAAAAAATTGCGCACAAAAGTTGAAACTGTTAATGAAAAGTTGCCAATCTGCGGTGTGGTTCGTGGAATGGTTGACCGTTGTGGCAACCAATAATTATTATTTTCTTTTGACATAATTATGTGTTACTAGTCGTTAGTGCTTTTTTGTTTTAGAACGTAAGCATTAATTTGTAGAAAATTGCTTTTGGACTTCAATCAAGACTGGATGTCCTACAAATAAGCAGCAATGAGTGAATGAATTCAGGTAGAAGGTTCAAAAAATGTGCTGGTCTACTTTATGAAGTTTGGTGATGTAATAATTGTTAATTTATTATTATAATTAGTTATAATTTTTTTATAATTTTTTATCATGAAATTGTTTGTCTTATTTTTGATATGTGAAACTTTTGGCCAGCTAAGCAAAGTATCAGTCTGATGCTTAAAATATTTAAATATTCTCAAAAATATTTTACAAGTCAATTGAAGCAAAACTATTTGCATTTTTATCAATTAAATAAATCGTTGACGTTCGCTTTGGTTTTCTGCTTTAATTCCTTTTACATTCATACTCACTTTCAATTCGCCTTAACTAATCTTTTTGATATAATTCGGATTCAGCAAAGGTTAAACTTGTCTGAGCTTTTTCAAATTAGTCACAGCATCAACACTCCAACCTTTACTCACCCCACTTTTCTCCGACTTGTCACCATCATTATCCAATTTTAATTTTCTCGCTGCATTGCAATAAAACCCAAAATGTCGATCTTCACGCACACACACACGCACACACACAGACACAAACACAAAAAACCCAAGATTACAAAGATTATAAAAAACCAAAACACAGCCATTGAGCAAGCGAAAAAATCATTAAATCAAAGAAGAAATTTAATTTGTATCCTTTTTTGTTTGTTTCTTTTTTCTTGCGACACATTGGCCGCTGTGTGGCTGTGTCCCACTTTCGCGCAAACCTTTTTTAATTGCGGTAATTTTGTACACGTTTGTTCGCTGTCATGTCGGCGCGCAACTTGCTTCAGCTCTTTCCCAACTTACCGCAGCCTCGGCTCCGTCTGCTGGCGACTTTTACTCGAGTTTATCCCTGACTGGTTTGGCTGCTTCAACTCAAATTACATTAAAAAGTTTGCCGCTTTCCACTTTTGTCTCGTTTTGGCCATTCTTGCTGTCTATGGTTTTTATTTCAGTGTCTTCTTTGTTACTTTGGTATTTCTTACGGTCAGCTTTCGCGTTGCTTGCACTCTAATGTTCCGCCAGTCGGTTGGACCTTTGTTGCACCACACCGCACCGCATTAACGTCAATTGAAGTTTCCTGCTCGCCGTTTCACATTGCGGCAGCTTCGAGTGTATTCGGCCGAAGAGATTCAGGCGCGCAACCTTCGAAGCGTGCAGGGTTAAGAAAAACTCAACAAGTTTGTGTGGAAAAATTGGCACAAGAGTGCTTTGTCACGATGACATTTGGTTGGCTAGTTGCCATAGTCAACTCGGAATGCTCTGCTGAAAGGAATAATTTGCGTGTCCGGAAACGGAAAAACCAGGCTTGGACTGGTGGTCAATGTTTGGCCAATGGCTGATTTTGGTCAAAATTTCGTTGAACAAAATGAGCCTAAATTGCATAGCAAGTAAGACAAGTCTGGTGGCGCTAAATTTTCACTAACTTCAGAACAATTCATTTACACAAAACACTGTCAAAACAAGCCATTTTCTAAACAAATCTTTGTTTATACTTTTTTAACAAAATGTACAGATTTATGTAAAGAAAAATAATATATATAAAAACCAAAACTTAAAAACATATAAAGTTAAAGCTAATATCGGTTAAGAAAAAATTCCGCTTATATTGAAAGAGCAATTCTGTCACAGTTTTTTTGACCAAATGAAAAAATCACTAGTAAAGTTGGCGCAATTTTTTACTATTTTGGAAACAGACCAAAGTCCATTAACCCCTCGTTTTTGGTCAGCTAAGTAAAAATACATAAAAGAAAAATAATTTTGGGTTTATAAGTAAAGTGAACTTCGATTTGTTAATTACTTATAAGATCTAGATTTATAAATTTTTTTTCTGAAGTCAAATGCCTAAACAACCAAGAAACATGCACTTGCAGGCCAAAAAATTTATAGAAAGTATGGAAGACTCTGACAATTTATTGATACATATAGAGGTATATCAACTCTGGGTTAGGTTGGGTTGCAGAAATGGTGTGTGTGTGTCATATGCACTTCCAATCGGAGACCCTGTTGGATTCATTGTTATTTCCTGCATTTTAAAAATCCTGGGCCCTTTCCTATCTCTTGGTTTTCTTGAAGACCCAGACGAAATCTTTTGGGAACTATTTGGTCTTTGCGAGGAAACTGTACAGATCAGATCTATAACTCTATATCAACCACTAATTAATCGAACATCGTTAAAATCCATCATTAAGAAAAGTCTATGCACACAGATCTATTTCAATAAACTTTCAAAACCATCTTCTATATCTTCTTCTTCTTCAAAACCATTTTACCAATTTTCAAAACTATCTATCTTCTATATCTTCTTCTTCTTCAAAACCATTTTACCAACTTTCAAAACCATCTAACTTCTATAACTTCTTCTTCTGTAAAACCATTTTATCAATTTTCAAAATCATTTATCTTCTTTATCTTCTTCTTCTTCAAAACCATTTTACCATTTTACCACCTTTCAAAACCATCTAACTTCTATATCTTCTTCCTCTTCAAAACCATCTTACCAACTTTCAAAACCATCTATCTGCTATATCTTCTTCTTCTTCAAAACCATTTTACCAACTTTCAAAACCATCTAACTTCTATAACTTCTTCTTCTGTAAAACCATTTTACCAATTTTCAAAATCATGTATCTTCTATATCTTCTTCTTCTTCAAAACCATTTTACCAACTTTCAAAACCATCTATCTTCTAAATCTTTTTCTTCTTCAAAACCATTTACCATTTTTCAAAATCATCTATCTTCTATATCTTCTTCTTCTTCAAAACCATTTATTTTCTGTGTCTTCCTCTTCTCCACAACTATTTTACCAACTTTCAAAACCATTTATCTTCTATATCTTCTGCTTCTTCAAAACCATTTATTTTCTGTGTCTTCCTCTTCTCCACAACTATTTTACCAACTTTCAAAACCATTTATCTTCTATATCTTCTTCTTCTCCAAAACCATCTTACCAACTTTCAAAACAATCTATCTTCTATACCTTCTTCTTCTTCAAAACCATTTTACCAATTTTCAAAATCATTTATCTTCTATATCTTCTTCTTCTCCAAAACCATCTTACCAACTTTCAAAACCATCTATCTTCTATATCTTCTTCTTCTTCAAAACCATTTATTTTCTGTGTCTTCCTCTTCTTCACAACTATTTTACCAACTTTCAAAACTATCTATCTTCTAAATCTTCTTCTTCTTCAAAACCATCTTACCAACTTTCAAAACCATTTATCATCTATATCTTCTTCTTCTTTTTCTTCCAAACTATTTTACCAACTTTCCAAGCCACATATCTTCTATATCTTCTTCTTCTTCAAAACCATTTATCTTCTATATCTTCTTCTTCTTCAAAACCATTTATCTTCTATATCTTCTTCTTCTTCAAAACTATTTTACCAACTTTCAAAACCATTTATCTTCTATATCTTCTGCTTCTTCAAAACCATTTATCTTCTATATCTTCTTCTTCTTCAAAACTATTTTACCAACTTTCAAAACCATCTATCTGCTATATCTTCTTCTTCTTCAAAACCATCTATCCTCAAAATCAGAAATCCCCAACAAAATTCGTCATTTATGTCTTTCGAAAACATTTTGATGAGACCCTTTTAACTGTCACTTGCCGCTATCTGCGCACCTGGTAAAAGGTCCTTGAAATGTTCCATTGAAGTTGAAAAGTTTTCGGTTGCAATTATCAGCCTGGATACACACGAATGCGTTGTGTTGTACTTTGTGCGAGCGGTGGCAGAAATATCATTTAAATAATTAGAAAAAATGTGGCTGTGTGTCCTCTTTTATTCGACTCTTCTAAAACTTTGTTACTTATTATGCTGTCGCTGGGTGCGAACAAAGCGCAAAAGTTTTTTGCGAAAATGATTTCAATGAAAGTAATACGGCTGCTTAAGAATTCATAAGTACTGTCTGTCACTCGCTCGCAGTCGCAACAACACAAAGTTGCCGCAATGCAAGTGCCAACACTTGCGACCGTCTCAGCTGCCCACAAAAGTGGCTTTCCATCTCTTCGTCTCTGTCAACAGACTAAAAACCCCAGTGTATGTATGTGTGTGTGTGTGTGTGTGTGTGTGTGTGTGTGTGTGTGTGTGTGTGTGTGTGTGTGTGGGTGCTTGTCAATTTTTCATTAAATATTTAAAAAGTAGTCGAAAGGAAAATAAATATTTCGGCAGCAGTCAGCACAAATGGCGAAAATCAATTAGACCGACCATGCCCCATAAGGGGGACCGATGACAAGAGCTGCTGTGTAGGAAGAGGGGAGCTTATTATTGCTGCACATTGTGCGGTAATGCCACAGTTGTATGTCGTCGCAGTCGCTCAATGGCTGCTTGCGAAATGCTTGTCGCTGCTTTTCGTCTGCCCCCGTTGGTAGAAAGTTTTTAATTGAACATTGAATGCACACAATTTTCGTAATGAGCCGAGTTTTTTCTTGCTCCTTGCCAAACTGCACGGCTGACGTTGCTGTTGTCGCACAAGGAGGGGAACGCGTTGGAATAAGTAGCGGGGAGTGTGAAGTGGTGTGGGGGGTAAGCGATATTATTTATTTTCAATTGGTTGCATTTTTGCTGCGGAAACCAAAAAAGAAAAAGAAAAATGCGAAATCATTTTCGGCACTTATTTTGATTTGTGAGGGATAACAGCTCGACGAATGCTCCACTGGAAATTTTTTCAAAGTTGGCATTGCTAAAGTGCGAGACAGAGAGCGTGATAGAGCGAGATAGATAGTGCGGGGAGTTGCTTGCACATTTCTTAGGCTGCAGTTGTCACGAAACTCAAATTAATTTGGTTTGATGTTAGGTTAAATTAGGTTAGGTTAAAGATGGGAAGTGTGCGACATGCACTTCCACTCTGAAACCAAATTGGGTTCATTGTGAATCCCTTCATTCTTGCATCCGGTGTCGTTACCTATCTGCTGGGAACCGTCTTTTTGGAACCATTTGGTCTTTGCAAGGAAATTGTGTAGATCAGTAATCTGTGCATCAGCTATTTCCATAAGTCCATTGAAGAACCTGGCCCCAAGAGTCTAACCACAAGGGTTAACTTTACAACTACAACTTTACAACAGTGTTGCGTACACATTAAAAATAAACGGTGAAATATCAGATATCGCTCTCCTCTCATTCCCGATCCCACATGGGTGTAGTACAATGCATAGTGATTCGTTCCATAGACAAAATTAAAAAAATTCATAGTCTCAGAATTTAACGATTTTGATGTCATTTGAAAGGTAAAACTCCAACTAGGAAAACCCCAAGAAAACTTTGGAAATAATTAATTGGTGTGTGTGTGTGCAAAAGCTGCTCAAAGTCGAAACTTTTTAAAAAAAATTTAAACACATGTTTTCTGTTGTTTAGTCTATTGAGTAAAAAAAATTGTAAAAATACATGGTTGCCAAGAAGTTGCTGAAACTTGCAATATAGATTAAGAAATGATGAGGCAATTTTCGCTTTTAATGTCTTCTCAAAACTTGCGGAGCTAGGCTTTTATTTCACTTTTAATTCAAAATATTTTTCTAAATTAAAAATCTGAAAATTGGCAAAACTTAGAGGAAAATATCTAAAAAGTATGTGAAAGTATGTTCCTGGATTTTTTTATTTGAAGAATCATTCTTTCTTTGAAGGATAATGTAATTACATCCAAATTTTATGAAGAACGGACCACTGCTTCTAATTTTGTCCCGCGGTTGTATGGAGTCGAATCACTGTGCAATGGTCCAAATAGACTGAGTGCTATGGAAGGTTTGTAGCTTTTCTGCCCACATACCACACATCATCCCATCACATCACATCACAGAACTTTACAACTATGGCTAAATTTTATTAAAATTTCCACTCGGAGATTCTTTCTTGTTTTCCTCAGGAGCTAACAAACAGACTCAATTAGGCGCCAGCTAGTTTGACCTCTTAATGAATTAGAACAGATTTAAGATTTCAACTTCTACCGCGCTAGCCAGGTCTGTCAGAAATTTTGACCCTGTGGCATTGAGTTGGCGTTCCTGCAGAGTTGGGCAGTGGTACAGGAAGTGTTGTAACGTTCCTGCTTGTTCTTCAAATTCATAGCTTCTGCAGACAATACAAAAACAAGAGGTGCCATTTGATGCGCATTGAAGTTAACATAGGACACAAGCTGTAGGGCCCATTGTCGCAAAATGACACTTCTCGTCCACTGCTGTCTTCTGGAGCTGCAGATAAGAAGATGGGATATTGACGATTGGATTAGACTGATCAGCCGTTCAGTAGCGTTGACTGCATACCCTCAAAGGATCAAAGCTTTTCATAATTATTGGATGTACTAAACAAAGTTTTTAGCTCAGTAGATACGTGCAATTTTTGAGCAATTCTTAGATGAGACTAATTTTTAAATAAATTAAATAAAATTTTCTTCTGAATAGAATCGCTCGAAGCTGTAACTACAGAAGACAAAGTATCCTTTTTATTATTATTATTATTATTATTATTATTATTATTATGTGTTGTAATTCAAGATGTGAAAATGTTGTTCCAAAGTTGGCATCTAACTCAAGCTCAATTGACAGTTTAATGCTCCATAAATAACTTTAAACTTACTCTATCCACAATTTCATACTCCAGTATGCCATATTGGTCGCGGTGCACTTTCCCCGGCAATAATAATAATAATAATAATAATGCCATATTGGGTGTTTCACAATCAACTCCAAAACACGGAGTATGTGTTGATTCGCGACCGAAGTTAGATAGTAAAGAAAGATAGTAAGGATTGCAACCCCGAATCCCAAAATCCCGGGATCCCGAACATTTTCAGTCCCGAAACATCGCGAGATTGACAAAATCCGATTCCCGGAATCGAAACATAAAAATTGCTTACTTTTTGCTTTTGTCACCTTAATTTCGAAAAAGGCAAACCCTCTTCTTTAGTACAAAAAATAATTTACATACTGCCTTAAACGGTTAAATAAGTTTCAATGCAACAATGATTATGTTTGTGTACAGATACCTTGTACAAATTTTTACAAACTAGCTCTGAAACCATTTAAACATGAAACCATTTAAAAAAAATTAACAAATAGAAATTTGTAAAAATTTGCAAGTTTAACCCTTGTTTACACCGGTGTGACTTATCGCATTCAAAATACACAGGGAAAAGGGTGTTAATAAGAGGGTTAAAGATCGAAACAGCTGATGTAAAAGTTGCATTCGAGGTTTAAAGCTGTAGGAAAACTTGACTTATTGATATCTCCCACATAGATTTTGACTTATTTTGAAATGGCGGAAACTGTGGTCAAAATTTCCAAATAATGTATGGTACATGTACAAAAACATGTACAATGTATGAAGACTTACATACGATTTCACGTACTTTTATTGAGCCAGATAAATGCTTTTTATCAGCAGGTTTGTGAGGTAATTTGGCAATTAAATGCATTTTTATGTTATTAATTTTATGTTATTAGTCATAAATATTTTGATCTTAGTTTTAATTAGATTTAGTTGAAATTTACGAAACGTAAATTTATTTGATTGTAAAGACGTCTAATTTTGTTCCTTAAAATATCAAAAAAAAAAAAACTTCCGAAAAATTTCCTCGGATCCCGGGATTGCAATTTTCAGTCCCGAAAATCCCGGGATTGTAAAACTGGTCCAGTACTGCAATCCTTAATGTATTTTTATATCTTAAAATCATTATACCCGTCACCAGTGGCGCACCCAGGAGGGGTTTGGGGGTTCAAACCTCCCTCCAAATACAAAAATTGCTGGTACAAAATATGGTTTAAAATGGTATTGAGTTCAAAAGTTGTACGCAAACGTCGGCCCCCTCCCAAAAACGCCTTTGAAATTTTTGACTTTTACTATAAAAGCTAAAATTAACTGTTATTTTGTGCCTTTTATCATTTCAGGCAAAAATAACTGCTATTTTTTACTTTTATTTTATTGGTAAAAAATAACAGTTATTTTGTGACTTTTATTTTTTCGGTAAAAAATAACAGTTATTTTGTGACTTTTTTTTGGTGAAATACATCAGGCAATTTGAATTTTTTTCAAAAGCCGTTTGATCGACTAAAAAACTATTGATACCATTTTTTGCGTCCCACAAGTTTTATAGCTCAGAAAAAAATATTAGACCGAAAAATAAAAGTCACAACATAACTGTTACTTTTGATCGATAAAATAAAAGTCGAAAGTAACAGTTATTTTTGCCTGAAATGATAAAATGCACAAAATAACTGCTATGTTTTACTTTTATTTTTTCACTCAAATATAACAGTTATTTTGTGACTTTAATTTTTTCGGTCAAATATGTCATCTCATATATCAATCATATATATCAATTTGAATTTTTTTAAAGGCCGTTTGATCGACTAAAAAACTATTGATACAATTTTTTTTGTCTCAGCAGATCGCACATTCTGAGTTATAAGACTTGTGCGACGAAAAAAATGGTATCAATAGTTTTTTAGTTGGTCAAACGGTCTTTAAAAAAAATTAAATATTTGACCGAAAAAATAAAAGTCACAAAATAACTGTTATTTTTGATCGATAAAATAAAAGTCAAAAGTAACAGTTATTTTTGCCTGAAATGATAAAAGGCACAAAATAACTTTTATTTTTTCCGACAAAACAATAACTTTTATTTTTGTCGGGAAAAATAAAAGTAAATAAAAATAAAAAGTAAATAAAAAAGTAAATAAAAATAAAAGATAACAGTTAAAATCTGACTTTTATGATGAAAACCATAGCAAGGACGATACCTGAAAAAAATGAAGTGCATCACTGCTAGTCACAAATTATAATTTTTAACTGTGTCTGAACAACTGCACGCAAATGTCCTTCATTAATATTTAGCAAACTTACCAATTCACCAGCAACTGCTATCCACTTTGCAGTTCTAAATAAAGCACTTCATAATTGTTTTTATTTTGTATTTATTTTTATATATATTTTTTTTCATATTTTAATTAGACATTATATGAAAAGTAAACAACTCTTTGTCGCAATGCATTGTTGAAAATAAAAGTATTTACAGTGTTCTCATTGTGCTGCTAAAAGCACTCGCTAAATAATTACGGTACATGTTTTGTGTGAATTTTTGTCATATTTCGTATATATAGCAACTTAACAGTTATTCCATAAACCAACATTAACATTACAATAGGACTAGACTATCTCCTATGCTACAGTAGTCCAAACTGGGCTCGACTAGGCTTGCGCGAACAGTGTCACTTAATGATATCACATTTTTACCATTTTCTATATTTTTGTATTTGTTTTTGTTTTTTAACATTCTTTCCGCTTGTATTGCAACGGAGATGGCTGATTACAAGTGTGTATGTGTGTGTGTGTGTAAATGTGTATATAAATGCTTGGATACATTGCAATTTTGAATTTGACCATCCAATGCCACGACAGTCGGCCACTTCACGTATTTGCAAATTTTCCATATCTTTCAATTCTCGAGTCTGAGCTAATATATGTGCGATTGTGGTAGCTGAAAATTGTGGCGCTCCTGTGCTCTCTGAGGTAACTTTGGCTGCTCACCACCGTCATTGCCATTTAGTTTTTTTTTAACGGCAGCTTCACTCGTTCTCGAGATTTTTGGCGCGCAAATACTTCAACAACATTTGCAGCGAATCGTACGTGTCAAAGTCGTCGATATTCCGGCGTGACGACGTCATGTTGGTGGGGCGCGGCATTGCCAGCGGCACCGGCAACAGTTCAGGCATGACCGAGTGATGAGTGATTAAAGCTTTCAGCGTTGAGAACTCCTTGCGAAACCCCTGAAAATCACAGCAAGAAATTCAAATAAATACTTCAGAAATTTAGAAAATAAATACTTAAATTTGAACCCTCATGAAAAAAAACCGAAAATTGGCCTACATGGACCTTCTTTTTGGAAATCTAATGAACTAAAAATTTTTACCCTGGGAAACGCCCACAAAAGGTGTGGCTCCGGGTCAACGTTCAAAGTTGGTATCGAAATAACTCAATAAATTCTCAATCGATTTACACGATATGGATATCAGACGAAAGGTCCTTTTCATACCTTTCTTCTGATGTGCAACATTAGATACGTACTATGTAGTAATAAGAAGTTTTAAGTGAAAAATATTTTTTTATATAAAAATTTTTTAAAACGGATTTTTTTCTCGAAAAACCCCGTTATTAAGATACAATAAATTTGTTACCGTATTTTAGCTTGTGGAATATCCTTTACAATGAAATATAAAACATTTGAAATTTTTGTATTTTTCCTTTGATATTTAAATTTAAATTGACTTAAAAGCATAGCTTTGCAATGAAGCACCAAAAATATAAAAATGTAGGTATGTGGGATAAATATAAATAAATAAATGTAAAATGTATGTATCTATCTAAAAGGTTTTCTATTCTAATAAAAAGTTTACCTTGATTTTGTAGCCGCGCGCCGTGCGCAAAATAATGTAATTGGCTATTTTGGGGCCCGGCGGCGTCGGCACACGCAGCGTCAGCGCATAGCAGCCGGGCTTCGAGCTGCTCCTGCGCACTAAGAAGGCACCGGCACTTTTGCTCGACAGCACTTCCACGGCAATGTCGCGCGAGATGCCCGCCTGGAACCAGGAGGCGTCCTTCAGGTCGGCTTCCTCGTCATCGTCCAAGGCGGCAGTGTTGCTGGTCGAGCTGCTGCTTGTTGTTGTGTTGGTGGTGGCGTTGTTGTAGCGTGCGCTGGCAGCGGTGTTGGCGCGCAGACGATTGGCAAATATTTTAGGACTGGAATTAGCTGGAAACGAACAATAAATGAAGTAAATGTTTAGTAGTATTAGTAGTAATTAAAAAAATTTTTCACACCGAAAAAATCCATATGGGCGTGAAACTAGAGACCAAACATAGTAATACTGCGTACTCAGTTTTTCATTTCTACATCCTTTGTCCTTTTTAAAGGACTTCAAAATTTTGAAGGGGTTATAAACAAAAAAAATATAAAAAATACTTAACCTTGTTAGAATATGGCGATATGTATATCAAATGAAAGAGAAAAGGCTCAAGAATTTAAATAAAATAAATTTTTTATCTATTTGTAAAAAAAGGATATAAAAAGGGTCCTTTGAAAACTTTAATCCTTTATATCCTTGAAAATTTACATCGAATTTTCTTGAAAAGTAAGTATGTTAAAACCCCAAATCTCTCTGATTACTTGTCAAAATTTCATTATTCTCGCTTTATTGATTTTGTATCTTTTTATTATTTAAAATACTGATACTCAAATAAAACAGAATTTTTCTACTTCATTAGAATTGCAGCTTCCGCCTTTTTTTAATAACTTTCGAACCAATAAAGATAGATGAATGAATTTTGACACGTGATCAAGGAGATTTTGAGTTTTAACATACTTAATTTTCAAGAAAATTTTATATAATTTTTCAAGGATATAAAGGGTTAAAATTTTCAACGGACCTTTTTCATATCCGTTTTTTACAAATAGATAAAACATTAATTTTATTTCAGTTCTTGAGCCTTTGCTCTTTCATTTGATATACATATCGCCATATTCTAAGGTTAAGTATTCTTTATATTATTTTTATTTTTTATCCCCTTCAAAATTTTGAAGTCGTTTTAAAAGGACAAAGGATGTAGAAATGAAAAACTGAGTACGCAGGATTACTATATTACTATCGGTGTAAAAAAATGCTGTCGCACGGTGTAATCAACAAAAGCAGGTAATAGCTCGTGTCTGCTTTAGGTCTGGTTTCCCACTCACCGCTGCTCGTCTCGCGCAAGTAGCGCTTCTTCAGATTGAACTCGCTATTGTCGTTCAGATTGACCGCGTCGAGCATTGGAATGGCGGTGAGCGATTGCCGACACGAGTCGCCGAATTTGCTGGCTATGAACTTTTCCGGCTCGAAGGCCTCCTCGTTGATGTAGCCGTTCGAGTAGATGTTGTTGCTGGCGGCAGCGTTCAGCTTCAGTGTGGTGTTTGTGTTGGTTGTGGGCGTGGCGCTATTCACCAGTGGACGCGATTCCTCATTCGAACGCAGCAGACCCATCGTCAAGCGTTTGACCTGGAAAACAAACAAAGAAAAATTATCAAAGAGCCAAAAAAAGTTTCAAGCTTTCTCGCATTTTAAATTATCCTTGAACTTCAAAGTTTGGTTGTGGCGACGGCGCAAGCAACGAAAAACGGCAAACAACCCCAAAAAGAATCATCCGCCACACCGCTTGAAGGCCTCGTTAAGCCGCAAAAATGCACTTTTTCTAGCTTCCAAAAGTTAAAACATTGTTTTGTAAAAAGTCAAAAACCCACCGCCCAGAGCGAAGCAAAACCAAAAAGGAAGACAAAAAGCCGGCAAAACGAAGCGAAACTCGGCAAAGCGTAAGAAGTGGAAAAAATGCCACTTTAAGCGGCAAATTTAAGCGACGTAATGCAGCTCACACTCGGCACTCCTGCAAGGCACCGCTTGCCGAACATTTGTGGGCGAATAAATTTCCGCCGGCTGAAATTTATTTCCGAAAACCGTAACGACGACGAGGTGCAATGGATTGCGGAGAGTAGTGGGCGTCCAAAAGTTTTCACACTCAGACGGCGACACTGACTGCATTACCTCAGGTTATTTCCTGCTGTTGTTGTATTCATTTCTATTTTGTTGTTTTTGGTTTTACTCAACTGCGGTTTAGTCACAGTTCGGCGCACGGCCGCTCCGTTCTCAGCGCCCATCCGACACCCGGATGCGGCGGAAAAGTGCGAGACTTTGCCTGCAAGTCGACTGCACGGCGCGACTTTAAGTGGCAACGCACATAGACACACACACAGCGCATTGGCGAGTGCACTGCGTGGAGCGGATAGGCGAGTCGAAGACTTCGCGGGAGGCAGCAGCCAGAGAGCGAAAGCGAGCAGGACGGCTGCGAACTAACTGAAAAAAGAAATCCGCTGCATGACAACGCAATAACTTAGTGGCATTTAGACGACCCGGCGGTAGCAGCCGCAGCAGACAAGTGCTGCAAGCCACCAACCAATTCCCGGCGGCGAGTGGGCACAATCCCAGCAGAGTTTTCGAGGTCAGTGGCTTTGTTGCCGGTTTAAAGCGAAATATTAATGGCGCATTGTTGGGCCTTAAAGGAAAGAAACGCAACAGTGAGTGTGCTCAGTGCTTAATGCGGCCAGAGAAAATTTAAACATGCAGCAAGTGGAGAGCGTTAAGGAGGGTTTGGCGGGTTTAGGCGGGTTTGGAGAGTTTAAGCCAAAGAAGAATTTATCACAAAGTAAGGTTTTGTTTTAACAAAAAAAGTGCTGAAGGTAATTTTTTTGAAATTAACTTTTTATTCCTTATTGTTTGTTGATTATTTTTTCAATTATTAATATATAATGTTAAAATAAACATTTTTATATTATTATTTAATTTCTTTATTTTAATATTAGTTATTTTTTAATTATAACTATATAATTTAATATTTTTATATTATTATTATTATAATTATAATTATTATATTATATTATTACAATATTATTATATTATTTAATTTTAAATTTTAATTATAGAAATGCAAAAATATAAATGTTAAAAAGTATTCACATTTTTTAAAAATTTATTTCATTAATTTATGATTACTAACTGATTAATACACAAATGAGTATTTTTGATCATTTTATTAAAGTTGCTTGTAATTTTTGCAATTATTTTTAAATCTTATTAATTTTATTATATGGATTAATTTTATAAATTTTGGTTTTTAATAAAATAAAAATTATGAGAATATTATTAATTTTTTTCATTTTTATTAAAACTTTTTGAACTAATTTTTTAATTAGCTAGTTACTTTGATTATTTAATTTTATTATAATTTTTTTTATAATTTTTAATACGTCTCATATTTTAAAAATTTAGTTATTTTATTTTACAATTTGGTTTTTTCATTAATCATATGAATTTTTAATTTTAGTTATTAGTGAAATACAAAAAATTATCAAATAATTAAATTGTAAAAATTTAGTTATTTTATTTTATAATTTGGGTTTTGATTTAATCATATGAATTGTATAATTTTAGTTATTAGTGAAATACAAAAAATTATTAAATAATTAAATTTTAAAAATTTAGTTATTTTATTTTATAATTTGGTTTTTTCATTTAATCATGTGAATTTTATAATTTTAGTTTAAATTAAATCAATACAAAAATTATTAGATATTATTTAATTTTATAGTTTTAGTTATGTGGCATAAAAATTAAAAAATGAAGTTGCAAAAATTTAGTTATTTTATTTTATAATTTGGTGTTTGGTTTAATCATGTGAATTTTATAATTTTAGATTTTAGTGAAATTAAAAAAAAACATTACAAAAATTAGATTAGATTTTATTTATTGTTATTAAAAAATGTAGTCTTAGTTTTTTTAATATGAAAACATATTTTATAAATTTAGTCAAATAAAAAAGATAATTACAATAAATAATTAATAATTAGATTTTATTTAATGTTATTAAAAATAGCTAAACTAAGTTTTATTTTTTTAGATATTTTATAAATATTATTGAAAACAAATTTGTAACCTGTTTTGAATTTTTTAATTGAGTTATTTTATTATTTGGTTTTTGATTTAATCATGTGAATTTTACTATTTAATAAACAAATAACAATAATAAAATAATAAATGATAATAATAGAATAAATAAAAATTAAAAACAAAAAATTTAAAAAAGAAACATCAAAAATGATTAGAAGTTTATTATTTAGTTATTTTATGATTATTATAATTTAAAAAAATTTTTTTTAATGTGTTTTTAATTTTCATCAATTATAAAATTCATGACTTAAGTGTTTAGTAAAATAAGAAAAACAATTACAAAAATTATTAGGTTTTGTTCAATGTTAATAAAAGTTCGTAAACTATTTGTTTTTATTATTTAGTTATTGCATGATTTTTATAGTTATTAATAAGTTTTTTAATTTTATTATTGAATTGTATTAAGTTCATTATCTTAATTTATAATTTTATGTTTTGATTGAATGGTATTGATTTTTTAATTTTATTTTTTAATCAAATAAAAACAATATCCATTATAAAATATATTCAACTTTATTTAATTTTATTAAAAATATCAAACTAATTTCTTAGTTCGGTTTTTAGTTATTTCACAGTTTTTTAGTTGTTTCATTCATTCATTTAAATTTATTCTAATTTTTATAATTTTTTTGTTAAGTTTTTTAAGTTGATTAGTTTTTTAAATGTGATTATAATAATATATAATTTTTTTTGTTAATTTAACTATATTAATTTTATAATATAATTATATAATAGAAATAAAAGTTATAATTACAATAATTAATTAATTAATTTTTTAAATTCTATACATTTATTTATAATAATTTATAATTTTTTTTTTAATTTAACTATATTAATTTTATAATATTTTTATTTAATAGAATTAGAAACAATAATTACAAAAATGGTTGATTTTTATTTAATTTTAATAAAAGTCCTAAAATGTTTTTTATGACTTACCTATTTTACGAATATTGTAATGTTTTAATAATTATAGCCCCTATATTCTTTAATTTTTTTTTAAATTTAATGATATTAACTTAAAATTTTATATTTTAATTTCATTTCATTGGTTTTAATTTTTTTTAAATAAAATTTTCGTAATAAAATAAAAAAGGAAATTACAAACATTATTGAAAAATTACAAATTATGGTTTTAATACTCCAATGTCAAAAAATCAAACTTGTTTTTTCTGTGCCAAATGTTTTTATAAATTTCCTACGCACGTTTTTGTGTATTTTAATACTTTACACTTTTGAAGGAACTTGAAAGATTCGCATAAATCATTTGTATTTATGACGTTGTCGCCCACATCGCGCATCACTCACCGTTTACACTGCCAGCAACAACAACAACTCGCTACTTTTCTATTGTTTTGCATACGTTTTGACGCTGAAATTTCAATTCCTTTCGCCGTTTTTACATTATTTATTTTTATTTTTATTTTTATTTTCTCCTTTTTCTTTGTAGTATTTACTCTTCAAATTTTTGTTTGACATTTTGTGTGTTTTTGCGACGACAAATGAAGCGTGGGTTTATTTTTATTTACTGCACTGACGCTGATACGTCTGCCGTCGCGTGAGTGGTCTGAGTGTGGTGTGCATTTATTGACTAGAAAAATTATACAGTTTTTTCCCCAACTGTCAGCGTACATTTTTTTGTTAAGCACAAAAACAGTGTCGACAGTGACTGGCTGCGGCGCCGTTTGCCACGTAATTTTTTATGTCAACGTCGCGTTTTACTTTCACGGTCGGTGTGCGCCAGGTGCCCAAAGCGCACTGCGATGCTATCTATTTCTGTATGTGTGTGTGTGTGTGTAAAGCATACTTTTAGCGCAATTTTGGCGCAACTTGCAATTTGACACTCCACTGTGCACAGAGCGCTTTGGCGTAATGCAAACTGCAGACGACATTCCGCCGCCGCTTCTGTTGTTCTATTTGGCCTTTTATTGTTGATTTGGTTTTTATTTATTTATTTTTTTTAATAAATATTTTCGCTTTTGTCTGGTGCTATTTTTAATTTGGGTTTTATGCTGCTCTAACGAGTTAACAAAGCAGTGGCGCGGCCCTTGCCCCCAGTGCCGCATTAGATGAAGTCTCGAAGCCGAGAGTGAAACTCTCCGTTTCGGGCGAAGCAAATGCAGCGAGTGCAAACAAATGTCTGCGTAATTGAAATGTTGACATAGACATGAAATAACTGCAAGCATAATATTTCAAGTATGCGCAGCGCTCATTTTGTTCGCCGGCAGGCTCGCAGTGCGGGGGAAGTGGTGTGCCGCATTTCACAAATGCCGAACAAAAATTGAAATGTTTGCGTAAATGAAAAATCGCTCGTTGCAGTGTCGTAGCAGAGAAATGCTGTTTTTGGTGAGATACAAGTTTGTTGGTTTGGAAGGTTATGCGACGTGGGAGGGTGTTGGCGCATGCTTAGAGCATTTATTGATTTTTGGTGAAAACAAATCTAAAAGCAATAAAACAGAAAATCCATAAATTACATCCAAGTTCATGAGCAACGAGTCGAGGAAGTGACTACATAAAAATTTTACGAGCATCGAGAGATGTGCTTCCAAGGATTTTGAAACGCGGGTGTAATGTGTAGATACTTTTGGATTTTAATGCTTGCAGCCGATTCGTAAAAATACGAGTGATTCAATTCACTAAACATTAAGAAAAATATACAAAATTTTTGAAAATGTGATATTTAATAAAATCTAAGCGATTTGTTGCAGTGAATGACAAGATTTTGAGTGTAGATAGAAAAATAGATGTAATCAGGAATCAAGAAAATTGATCTACTGAAGGTCCAGTCCTGATGAACACTCAGACTTAGTATCCTACTGTGTTTTGAAAAAAGTTATCTTCTGACTATTTTCTGACAAAGTCTGAAAAAGTTATCTTCTAACTATTTTCTGACAAAGTCTGAAAAAGTTATCTTTTGACTATCTTCTGACTCAACGTTTTTGTTTTGGTGATCCACATTCGTTTCTTACTTGAGCAATGTATACCAAATTTTTTCCTTACCCAAAAAGATTATAAACGATTTAACAATATTAAAATTTTTTGTAATTCAAACTGGTTTAATTAAATCGGTTTTATTTAATCAATTTAACAAGAGTCGATCCACATCCCAGTAGAGCAGCCCCTAAGTTGATATTCCATTAGCTCAGAGGTTGCTGGGCTCAAGGGGCACTAACGAATGAGAAGCCATGCTTTAAGAATAGGGTTGCCACTCAATGACTTCTGTCGTGATTGCTGTTCCAAAGAAGAAGAAGAAGAAGAAACATTCCTGCATTTAATGTGCAAATTTCAGTGCCTGGCCAGGCGAAGACTACACTTCCCAGACTCCTTGTTTTACACCAGCCTAATCAATGATTCAACTCTTTATATCCGGGAGATATATATATTTGTACATATAATTGTTTGTCCTAACCGACTGACTGATTGACTGACCGATTCATCATCGTTTAACCTAAACTGTTGAAGCTATAAACATGAACTTTTAACTGTAGATATATTTAAAAGAAGGAACCTTCGCTAAGATGGGATTTTTTAAATTCAGGGTCTAAAGGGGCAAAACATGAGTTCTAGTGTTGTATGAAGAGACGTGATTTAATGGTCTATTGAATTCAAAGTTGGTGAAAATGTTTCCAATCAAAAATGATTCAACACGTCTATTTCAAACTTTTGAAAATCAAAATTTAACAGAGTAAACAATTAGTAGAGGTTTTTATACGAAATTACTATTAAATAAACATGAACCGATGCACAGTGATTCGACTCCATACAACCGCGGGACAAAATTAGAAGGAGTGGTCCGTTCTTCATAAAATTTGGTATACTAGTTAATCATGGTCTGCTAAATTGAAATCTCAATTTTTTTTTTTTAGACTTTTGCAATTTGGCAATGCCTGAGACTTAAATTTGCAATTTTCCTCATTTTTGGTGAGCTATAGCAACAATTCTATTGGCTAGATTTTTCAGATTATACATTTAATCGGTAACGTCAACATTGATAATTGCAAAGAGTAACAGAAATTGTCTTAGTACCCTTTAGTTTTGCAATAAAAACGATAATAATAGACGTATGTTTTGCTTTTTCGCAGTTTTCAAAATTTTTCATGCTGATTGCATACTTTTAGGGATGAAAAAAGACATTTTTTCGAAAAATAGGTGTTTAGACCACTTTTCAAATTGAATTATTTTCTGAGATCGGAAGACATCGGAGGATGTAATTACATTATCCGACAAAGAAAGAATGCTTCTTAAAATAAAAAAAATCCAGGAACAAACTTTCACATACTTTTTAGATATTTTCCTCTAAGTTTTGCCAATTTTCAGATTTTTTAATTTAGAAAAATATTTTGAATTAAAAGTGATGTATAAGCCTCAGCTTTGCCTATTTTAAGAAAACATTAAAAGCGAAGATGGCCACATCATTTCTTAATCTATATTGAAAGTTTTAGCAACTTCTTGGTAACCATGTATTTAAAAAATTTTTTTTACTCAATAGACTAAATAGCAGAAATTATGTGTTTAAACTTTTTTGTGAAAAAAGTTTCAACTTTGAGCCGCTTTTGCACAGGCACTAATTAATTTTTTGCACAGATTTTTTTGGGTTTTCTTAGTTGGAGTTTTACCTTTCAAATGACATTAAAATCGTTAAATTATGAGACTATAAATTTTTTGAATTTTGTCTATGGAACGAATCACTGTGCGATGGTTCTATTAATTTAAAAATTGGTGTCACTTGAAATATAATAGAATTCAATTCTTGTTTTTAATTTTTTCGAAAATCAAAATCTGACGGGGTCAACAAAGGGTTAACAGTTTGTATGGAGAACACGATTTAATGGGCCTCTTGACTTCAATCTTGGTGAACGTATTTATATGAGAAATAATTTTATATAGGTTTTTTTTTCGAAAATCAAAATCTATCGAGTTCAAAAATGGGTTAAGAGTTTGTATGGGGAAACAAAATTTAATGGACCCATTAACTTCAAATATGATGAAAGCATTTCAAATAAAAAATAATTAGACAAGTATTTTTGCATAAAAATCTGACGGGTCAATAAAGGGTTAAGAGATACTTGATTTATTGGGTCCATTGACTTCAAATTTGCGTGCAAAGTTGCGGCGCACTGCTGGGTGTTCATATTGGAATTCTTGAAGTTGGCAACGGCGTAAAGAGGGAGTTGCGCCTCGAATCATTCCTTTGTGCTTAACCCTTTCGCTATTTTGTTGCCATATGGCAACATGCTACTTTGTGGACGTCTGCATCCTCTATGGTTGCAAGAATACATTTTTTTGTTAGTCTTTAGAATAGTTTGAAGTTTTAGGAAAAATACGAAATTAATAAACTGAATATTTAAGTTAAAAGAAGAGAAGTATAGACTTTTTTTAATGGTAGATCTTGAAATAGTAAAGGAAGAAGAAGCAGAAAAAATTTGAGAACTTTTTAATTTGACGTTTTCTTTCAATTTAGATACTTTTTTTTTAATTTTGGCTGAAGTAAATGAAGAAATATTCAAATTTTCGTTATGCGTAAAAGGTTTTATGTTTAAGAAATTATTACAGCCACAACGATGTGGTTGCTGTCATAGAAAAGCACTCTAAAATACAGGGTCCGAGTATAAAAATTAAAAAATTTCATTACATAGAAGCCTAAGACGTAAAACTTAAAATTTTAAGTTTCCCCAGTAAAAACCTGTAGCGAAAGGGTCACTCATTTTTCAATGGAAGACTGTCACTTCAATAAAAATCTGTTTCAACAAAAATTGCAAACCAATATTTTTTGTGCAGCCATTTTCTTTTCAAATTGTTAAACTGTTGCATGGCAAATATTAAAAGTCTTCGATACACAATACTTCATTTTGGTTAAATGTTCATTACAATTGAAAATGTGAGTATCTGATTTTAAGTATTAATAAACAATTATTTTTTTTCAAGTGATTTTTTTTAATGAAAACACCAAAACGAGATTAGACAGAGGAATGAACGTGACTGTAACTGTAGAACAGAGAAAGTATCTATTAAAATTAGTGTCCGACCGAATATTCGGTTTCGGTTTCGGCCCAAATAAGTGGTTTCGGTTTCAGTTTCGGCCAAAAAATGCCCGAACGGCCGAAACATTCTAGAATATTTTTTTACATTTTATTGTGTAGCGAGTGAGCGAGCTAGTTAGTGCAGCCGATCAGATATATAGTGAAAGGATGAGAAGGAGAATTTAGATGCCACCAATATAAATAAACTTCTTTTTTTAGAATATAATATTAAAGGGTGATTTTTTATGTTTATGTTTTTAAAAAATGAATGAATTGTTTTTATTGATAAGTATTCATTTATTTTTGTTATGTTTGTTCTTTATTTACTTAAAGTAAAATTCGTTTGTTGAAAAATGGTGATTTTGATGCTTGATGTAGTGATTTTTATTTCAACTGGAAATTTTTGGTTTCGGTCTCGGCCGAATATTAAAAAAAAAACCATAATTCGGTTTCAGCCCAAAAAAGTGGTTTCGGTCGGACACTAATTAAAATCTTTCCATTGAAACACTCTAATTTAGTTGTATGATCCTGGGGCCACAACCGCCCTGTGCCCCTTCACACACTTCTGTTGTTGCGTGCCTGTTGTTGAACCTTTTTTTTTGAAGGCCAAAAAGGCATTTCAAATATGCCATAAAATTTTCCGTATGAATGTGCTGTGCCGTTGAGTTTTTGAGTCGAGTCGAGTTCGAGTTGGGTTAACTTGAGCGCTGTGCTGCCACGAGGAGACAGCAGCCGCAGACTGACATATTCAAATTGCTGTAAAACAGCACTTACTGTTGTTGTTGTTGTTTTTTTTAATAAGAGCCGGCAATAGCAACTCACGCCAATTCAAAACAACTAAATGCCAAATGGTTATGCTGCGCCCAAATCTTCATCAACGCACTTCAGATGCTCAAACGTTCGTCGCCCCTCGCTCGTCGTCCCTTTCCAGCATATGCTAACTTAATTGTAAGCTTGTCCTTCCCCACTCCACCCCCCCTACTTTACAACATTTGCGTGCCATACGCAAATATTGCGGGCTACTCGACTCAATATTTCGTGTATATGGCAAAATATTTGCCACAGCTGCTGCCCGACGCGCGTCTTCGCTTACGGCCGTTGCGCGCACATGCACAAAATGGCCGAAATGCGCCTAAAATGCTACTTCACCGCCTGACATATTCGACGCGGTCGCAACTCAAAAACGTTTGAACGAAATTTTCGACAATTTATGCAAATTTAATGAAGTGCCTTCAGCCGGCGCGCACAGCAGTGGGCAATTACAAAATGGCGCACACAAAACACTGCGCAATGCAATAAGTGTGCGCGTAATTTATGCCGCGCGCCCGCTTGCAAATAATGAAAACATCAAAAATGCCAATTTCGAAATTGCGTCCGTGCGACAGCCGGCAGCTGGCAACAGGCATGGCATCGTTTTTTTGTTTTTTTTTCGTTTGCTGCTGGTGCCCCTCCATGCACTTTGATCCGACGCGAAAGCATTGAAAACACTGTCGCCCATGTCGAATGCATGCAACATGGCGTCGTGTTGCTGCAAATCGAGCGTGCGTGCGAGTGCGTACGAGTGCTGCCGACTGTGCGCCTAAGGCCGCCGCTGCTGCTTGTGCAAAATTTATTCAAAATCCTAACAACAACTGTCGATCAATGTCATCAATGCGGGTGCTGCATGTTGCCAGCACACTAAATGCTGCTGTTGTTGTTGTTGTTGGTTTTGTGCATCTGTGCACGGCAGCCAAGTGATTTGAGTGAATTTTTCTGCATGTTTGTTGTGCTGGGTCCCGTTGGCAGTGTGCTAGCTGAGCAAACAGCGCAGCGACTTTCTCGTCAAAAAGTCAGAAAAGTTAAATCAAGTGCCGTGTTTGTCTGCTTGTGCAGATTTTGATATGAAAGTGGGGTTTTCGATGTGAGTGTGTGTGTGTGAGCCAGTGATGTAATAAATGCTGCAGTTGTCAAAGTCTGTGGTTACCAGATAATTTTTGTTTAGCAAAATTGGTATTAATTTTGATTATTTTTCCCCAAGGAGCCAGTTACTAAATAATTTTTAATTTTTTTTTAGCAAATTTGGTACTAATTTCGATAATTTTTTTTAGCAAACTTGGTATTTATTTCGATTATTTTCTTAGCAAACTTGGTATTAATTTCGATTATTTTTTCCCAAGGAGTCACTACTGTCAGTTGTCAAAGTCTGTGGTTACCAAATAATTTTTATTTTTTTTTAGTAAACTTGGTATTAATTTCGATTATTTTTTAGCAAACTTGGTATTATTTTCGATAATGTTTGTAGCAAATTTGGTATTAATTTTGATTATTTTTTCCCAAGGAGTCACTACTGTCAGTTATCAACGTCTGTGGTTACCAAATAATTTTTAATTTTTTTAGCAAACTTGGTATTTATTTCGATTATTTTTTTAGCAAACTTGGTATTAATTTCGATTATTTTTTCCCAAGGAGCCAGTTGTCAACGTCTCAACGAGGTTACCAAATAATTTTAAATTTTTTAGCAAACTTGGTATTAATTTCGATTATTTTTTCCCAAGGAGCCAGTACTGTCAGTGGTCAACGTCGGTGGTTACCAAATAATTTTAAATTTTGTAGCAAACTTGGTATTAATTTCGATTATTTTTTTACCAAACTTTTTATCAATTTCGATAATTTTTTTAGCAAACTTGGTATTAATTTCGATTATTTTTTCCCAAGGAGCCAGTACTGTCAGTTGTCAACGTCTGTGGTTACCAAATAATTTTTAATTTTTTTTAGCAAACTTGGTGTTAATTTCGATAATTTTTTAGCAAACTTGGTATTAATTTCGATTGTTTTGGCTTTTGTTGATAATTGCTTGTTGACCCCAAAGTAATCGATTCAGAAACCCATAACCAGTCGTAATTAATTATTCCAGCCAGTCAGGCAGCTATAAGATTTCTGTTTTGATTATTTTTCTCAGTCTCTAACTTATCGTAAACATGTCCCAAGAACTCCCATTTCCATGCTTCTTATTGTGATATTAGCTTTTTGACTTTTGCCTCCATTACACACACTCGATAAATGCCCACATGTGGCAACTCTAGCGAAACTCATTTCCCATGCAAAATGTGCAACGTTGCAGCTGTTTACTCGATGCACGACTGCTGCCTGCTGCCTTCGCCCCAAATGCGCGTATCTGAAATTGAATCTAGACTCAAGTCAAATATTGAACGGCGGGCGAAAGGGCCGACAGTTGCACACATGTGCCAAGCGTCGGCAATGACTTTCAATGTTGTCGTCGCAGCGACATGAACGCTTTGGCATTGGCAGTGGCGTTTATTTTTGAAATTAATTTGCGTATCGCTAACAGGATTCCAAGCATCCGTAAGCAATTCAACGCAATGCGCCACAACGACATGACAACAACAAACACTGCGACGCTAACGACATGCATCGTTTATCAACGAAGCGAAGCGGAAATAAAAGCGCGGCAGCAGTTGAGCAGCCATCGACTGATTTTTTTCCTACCTTTTTTAAAGACCCAAACCTGAAATGACTATGGCTGACTGCGTGTGTTTGCCTTTGTTCTAGTTGCTGTCGTTGTTGTTGTTGTTGTGCTGGCATTGCATGTTTCACTTTATAACGAAAATTGATTTATTGACAAAACAGAAGCACACACAAATTTCATAACCTCGCTAAAAAAAGAAAAACAAAAATCTAAGTGAACATCTTTCTCACTCGGCTGTCGTGCGATTTTGACAGTCTGCTACAACGGTCGGGGCACCGCAGTTCAAGGGTAAATATTGGAAATGCGATACCGGAAACTACGCCAGAATTTATGGCCGCCATTAAGGAACTGATTGCTTTCGCTGGATCCCTATTGGCAAAATCCTTTTTGCCTTTTGTGCTGCTGCTGCTGCCACTTCGTGGGGTTTGTTTAGCATTTGTTTTATTTTCATTTGGCAGTAGCAATGCCAAGAAAAAATTTTACTTTGTTTCGCAGTTCGAGTTGGGCGCCGAATAAAACAACCCAACAACAAATCGAACGCATATCGACGTTGTGCATGTGTGCGTTTTATTGATATCGGCAAATGTTGCCGCGTTGCACGCCAACGAGGAGAGATATGCTAATAGGATTGCGTATACGCCTCGGTGACGTCAGTGAAAGCACGCAAAGGGCGCGCAAGGCTGATGCATGTGGAAGTGGAAGTGGCAGAAGGCAACGCAGTGCGAATGACAGTTTATCAATTTATGACACTGCCAGATACCACGCTTTACTGTTTAAGCCATCTCGTACTCCCTGTCGAAAGCAAAGCGCCGACTCTTTGCGTTTAGGTAAGGAAAATAATAAAATTAAATCTACTATCGACCAAGTGTTGACGACTTGGCGACGCAAGCAAAGGTGCATTCAATTACTATTGCGTCATATACGCAGTGACAGTCGCTTCGTTTACTCTTACCGCATTCGGCATTTGGCACAGCACAACAAAGCAAAGCTGTAAAACGTGAATTTATTGCAAAATCTGATATTTATGACGGAGCACAGCAGAGAGTAAACAACAACAGGCGCACAAAAAACAACACGTGCCTGGGCAAAAGTTTCGCAGCAGCACTCGCAAATGGCGCGCCGTCACGTGACATACGGCAAACACACAAAAACATGATAACAACTTGGAAAAGCACAAAACAGTTGTTGCACACTTATTTGCACCTATCTTACCAGTCGACTAAACATGCACACACACACACACACACACACACACACACATAAACATTTTTGCCCAAGGATAAACACAAAAGATTCCTAGTATCTCCAAAGCAACTTAAAAACTCTGCAGACAACATTTTGCCTTTGTGTGGAGTAGAGAGTCGAGAAAAGTTCTCTAAAAAGCGTTAAATAACAAAAAACAAAATTACTGTACAAGCTTAGCAAAAGCACCAAATCAGCAACAACTGGAACAACAAGAGTAATAATAATAACAACAAAAACTTTGTACGCTTACAAGAATGAATGGCGCTGCTCGTACATTAACATGGCAACTCTGAGCGAATCTCTGAACTTGAGTAATTTCCGGATTGCGCACAGCAGGCATTAAAAATATCCATGCAAATATTTTTGTGCATAGGAGAATAGAAAGGAAAAACATGGCCTCATCATGTGGGGGAGTAAAAAAACAAAAAAAAAAAGAATATATAAAACAAAATTGGATACACTGAGATGTCGTGCAGAGCGTAAAATGTTGTTTTGACACAACACTATTTCAGATAACACAGTCAACGTGTTTTCAACTAATTGGAATATAAGTGCTACTTAATTCAAAGACGGCAATAAATTGAATAAACATTTTCAAACATTTGTACATAAACAGTGGAACTTTTGTACAACAAAACATTGTTTATTGCGAACAGTTTAAAGAACTCAGTTTCTTGGTTCTGCGTTCAATATGGTTGTATTAAATTTTTTGTAAATTTGCTTATAGCAAATATGACAATTGTAAAGGAATTTTTCCTTCCTTTTTAATGTTGGAAAAATTTTCTATGTTGAATGAAGCCGACTTATCCGATGTAAAAGTTGCTAGACAGTACCCACTTTACTTACTAAAATTGAATATGAAACTTAGAATTTTTTCTTCTAAAACAATTGATTTATTTGAAGGTGTCTTCAAATTGTAGACAATCTGAATGAGGTAAACGATACAAGACACTCTTAACGAGATGAAAGATGAAAGGAATATGGTTTTGGAAACTCAACGTTAACAGATTTTTTCTTTATTGCAGATGTTAGGACTAAGCGAATTTATTTTAAATAAAATCTACTTGGCAAAACCTAGTTTTCGTTCATAAATTACTCATTAAATTTAAACGTTTTTTCTCTAAAAATTGAACTTTATCAACAGATGTCTTCTTCTCCCTAAGTGTCTTCGTATATTCTGCGCTTGAGGCAGCTCGTTTCTCTTCCCCTCTAAGACTGTCTTTAGATTATTGTCACCTCTGGTGCTTCCTTATTCAAGTGCAGCAATGGTAGAGCACCAATATCAATCAAATCGAAGTACAACGTCTGTAGTCAAAGTCCTTAGTCGGAAAATGCAAAGCTAAAATCGTTGTCTTCTAAATATTGGGTTTTTTAATGTTGGAAAAATGTTCTATGTATAATTGTTTTTCGACTACCTGTTCGCCTTTTGAGCAAAACTATAGAGGCTTTGAGATTTTGAGCCCAAAATTTCAGACAAATGCTTTTCACTGGTTTCTTCTGAAGGCAACTGTACACCATTTTTACTTCGCATTGCATATATGGAATGTTTACTTCATGTAGACTTGGCAACTATGGCATTTTTCAATTGCTCCATTTTCAGTTTTGTCTTTTATGTTTACTTTTCTTGTTATGGAATTTTGCAAATATCATTGAAATTATGAAATGAAATATCATTCATCATATCATTGAAATATCATGAAAATATTATGAAGAAGATGTCCAAAAATATCGAGTTTAAGTGTGTTTATTGATGGAAATTGCAATAGGACAGCCACCATGTCTCGGCTGGTTAGTGTATTGAACCACGACCAGATTAAAATCGCCAACGTCAAATTATAGATACAAGTAAGTGTTCTTCTTGGAAGGAAGGGCAAACCTCTGAAAAACTCTTTTCATAGACAAAGTAATCCAAAAACTTTGTATTGTAATCATTAAAACTTTTCAAACTACAAGAATAACATGGCACCGTCTAACGAAATCAAATCGTGCAACAAAGAGTTGAGAGAGTTTTGTTGAAACAAATGTCTGTTGCATAGCTTTGGGAGAATGCTTCAAATTTCTAAATCTAATGTTCATAATATTTAAGGGATTATCAAAAATGTGTTAGGTTTTGTTCAGACCGTCAAATAAATTGAGGCAATTTAGTTTTTAATTGAGTTTGCGGGCTTTGCTGTTTACACACCTCAATTAAGTTGTTATCGAAAATGTTATGGAACATGTTTTTGTTTTGACGAAATAAAGGCTTTTTTTCAGTTTATGAATAAAAAAATAGTGTCCGACCGAAGCCACTTTTTTGGGCCGAAACCGAAACCGAATTTCGGTTTTTTTTTAATATTCGGCCGAAACCGAAACTTTCTAGTTGAAATAAAAATCACCACATCAAGCAACAAAATCCCCATTTTTCAACCAACGAATTTTACTTTAGGTATGTAAATAAAAACCAAACATAACATAAATAAACACATACTTATCAATAAGAACAATTCATTAATTTTTTAAAAACATAAACATAAAAACTTACCCTTTCCTACCTTACTCGCTAATATTCAAAATTAAATAATTTAATATTTTAGTCTAAAAAAAGTAGTTTATTTACATTGGTGGCATATAAATTCTCCTTCTCATCCTTTCACTATATATCTGCTCGGCTGTTCACTCGCTACACAATAAAATGTAAAAAATATTCTAGAAAGTTTCGGTTTCGGCCGTTCGGGCATTTTTTGGCCGAAACTGAAACCGAAACCACTTTTTGGGGCCGAACCGAAACCTAATATTCAGTCGGACACTAATAAAAAACCTTCTTAAAAACATTTATTGAACATTTATTAATATTTATTCAACATCCCAACTGATGCACACAAGTTTTAAATGAAATTTCCAATCGAATAAATATTAAGAAAGCTTTTTGCTGCTCAATTGCCAATTGTGAATGAATTTATTTATCTATAACAGCGCGACGCAGGATTACATGGCGAATCGAGCTCAATTTATGGTTTATTTAGCGCTAATTGCAATCAGCTAAATTGAGATTTTTTTTATGACAAATTTAGTTCAATTAAAAACTAAATTGAGAATAAATTTAAAAAATATCTTAAATGCGCAATTTTGCTGACTGTCTGAATAGGGTATTAGGAAAACCCAATAATACCAAAGAGTTAAGAAACTAAAGACCTACACAGAAGATTCCTTGATTTCGTTGAAGCTGTAAATTTGTTTCAATATTTTCTAGTACGAATATTTTATGTAAAATTTTTTTTTAACACCCTATTATACAATTTAAAAAACTCTACTTTTTCAATTGAACATTTCATAGTAATTATTCAAAAATAGCTTGCACTTTTGCATTTTGCCACAATCACTCATCCAATGTGCTTAAAAAAATCGAGATGAAAATTTCCAAATCATGGCAAACGACATTCCGCAAATTATTCAATCACTCCAACAGTTTTCACGCAGATTCTACGCCCTCGAAATGCAAAACGAGCCATGAATAATTTGACTGCCGCACCGGCAACGGCGCCCGCCCGCCCACTTAACCCATTTCCGCGTCGCGACACCGGTCGCACGTTTAGCGTTGCTGAGTTGCAGCCGCGCGATTTTACGCCAACTTGAGACCACCAAAGTGCTGTTGTTGTTTTGCTTCTTGCTAATAATTTTAGTTAAATTGAACTTGTATGCCCGCAGGACAAATACTTTTCCAATAATTCAAAGCAAGCGAAGCGACACCAAGCCACACAGCGACGCGGCGCAGCCAACGAAGAAAACAAAGTTGCCACCCCTTATCAAAGTCAAAATCACATAAAATATGCAGAAATAACAGCAAACGAGCAACAAAAAAAAAGTTTGCAATTTTTGCAGCTCCTCCCCCAAAAAAGCTGCTACTTCGTCGCTTCGTGTTGTGGTGCAGTGCTTGTTTGAATGTTGTTGTTGTTGGTGTGCGGTTTTAGTGTTTCGATTTATTTACTTACCAGCGGCGGTTTGTCGGCCAAACGCTTGCAATTGTTCAGCTCGGTTGGCGAATTATCCTCATCGGAGCTGGGGGTGGTGTGCGTCTTCTCGTTATCATTGCAGCTGTGCGGGGAAATACAAAGACAACAAAAATCGCAATAAGTATTGGTAAGCATGAAGCGAATGAAGCGAATGTGTTTGGTGAAGGGGGAGGGGCGCATGGAAGTGGGGTCTGGGCCGAAGTGCACAACATGTGGGGTTGAGTTTGTTGTGTGTGAAGGGGAATGGGGGGAAAATTGTGTCGATGAGGGGACACATGCATTGCGATTATGACTAAAAGTGCATAAATAAATGTCTCTAATGGCGAAAATGGCAACGTTGGCGTTTGAGCATAATGGATATTGACAAGCCGATTGCTTGGTGGAAGATATATGTGATTGTGATGTGTTTGAGTGCTTAAACCCAGTGGAACATGGTAAGCAAAGCCAGTTTAAATCTTTAAATTTCGAATTTTGAAGAAGAAACTGAGTAAATTGGTTAGCGATAACTTAAAATTTTGTATTTTAATTAATTGAGATTTTAGTTGACTTATGCAGCCTAAACTGTTTTTTACTTCATGATAAAAGTATTAGTCGGTCATGTGTATCAGAAATCAATACCGATACTTTAATTCAATCAATTCGGTTGGTATTGGTTGATACATTTTGCAAATATTTTTTCTTTATACAGGTCTTGCCTAGTCAGTACTTGTTTCATGTTTGAATTGTTTCCTTTACCCTTTCGCTATTCTGTTGCCATATGGCAACATGATACTTTGTGGACGTCTGCATCCTCTGTGGTTTCAAGAATACATTTTTTGTTCATCCTTAGAATAGTTTGAAGTTTTAGGAAAAATACGAAAATAATAAACTGAATATTTAAGTTTAACAAAGAGAAGTATACACGTTTTTTTAATGGTATATCTTGTCATTGTAAAGGAAGAAGAAGCAGGAAAATTAGATAACTTTTTAATTTGACGTTTTCTTTCAATTTAGATACTTTTTTTTTTAATTTTGGCTGAAGTAAATGAAGAAATATTCAAATTTTCGTTATGCGTAAAAAGTTTTATGTTTAGGTAATTATTACAGCCACAACGATGTGGTTGCTCTCATAGAAAAATACTCTAAAATACAGGGTCCGAGTATAAAAATTAAAAAAATTTCTTATGGAATGTTACTAATATAACCACATAGAAGCCTGAAACGTTAAATTTAAAATTTTAACTTTCCCCAGTTAAAACCTGTAGCGAAAGGGTAAAATAAAAACAAAATATTGCCAACTTAATCGTACCTAACTACTTGATTATGTGTAAAAAAATTTTACAATACCCAAGTTGAGTTATTTTGAATGCAATATGAAAATAGTTTAATAACTCGTCGCCGCAGAAAACGAATGTCGTATGTTCCATTGAAGTTAATAGCACATACGACAATCGTTTTCTCAGACGACGAACTGCCAGCTGACTATCTTTACAGCTTGTTACCATTTTTCACTGGGTGCATTTTATACGAAGTGGGGTGCATTTTCTACAGCCGAGAGGGTGTGCAGGTCTTGCATGTTGTGCAAAGAAAAAAAAATGCCAACAATTGCCAAACGTTTAATTTAATTTGTTGCATACAAAACCATAAAACGCATTTGGCATGCAATGCCCTCCCCTCCCCTTCGCTTCACCACAGCTGCGCTGAACCAACTTATGGAACCAAAAAATCTTTTGAATATTGAACATTGCAATTCATTCTTCTTCTATGCTCCTTCTTTCTTATTGACCAGACGCTCAACTTCGACCCGCCCACCCGATGTCCGCTAAGAAGTCTGTCGCACTACTCACTTCAAGTTTGCCTGCGTGAACAAATGCAACGGTCGTCGCTGTCGACCCATAGAGCCGTGCAACAGCAGCGGCGATGACGGCCGCGACCCGTTGCCTGCACTGTTCTGCTGCAGATGACCGGACGCCGCTTGGCGGGAGGCAGCGCTGCGCGTGCCCAGTGTGGCCAGTCCGTTGTAGTGCGTTCTCAGGTTGTTGCTCGAGTTGGAGACACAGCGCGCGCTCGCATTCGCATTGGCGCCGTACGCTTTCGTTCGCGCTGCGGACGACGCACCGCCCGACGAGGTGGACGACGAACGAAAGCGGCTACCATTGATGACGGCGGCCAGGTTGGCGGCAATGCGATTGTCGAAGCGATTAAAGTAGCTGTTGTCGTTGGCGGTGGCATGGCTGTTGCTGTTGCTATTGCAATTGTTGTGATTGCTGGCCGTTGTTGTTGCCGCTGCAGTTGCTGTCACCAGCGTGACAGTGTTGTCAACGACAGTGGCCGTTGTTGTATTGTTGCTGTTCTTCTCGTAGTCCAAATTGTTATTAATCATGTTGCTGGCTTCGGCAATGGCAATGGCAATGGACGCAGTTGTTAATGTTGTTGCGCTGCTGCTGTTGTTGTTGCAAATGCGGCGAAGCGTTTGCGGCTGATTTGAATTTGTGCAGCGATGCGCCGCTGGCAGCAGTTATGCGCCAATTAATGTGGTTTTGGCGATTGGTGTGCGTTGTTGCTGGCTTTCATAGAGCTTAATGTGTTTGTTGTTCGTTGTTGCTGCTGGCTGATGGCAGTGTGTCACAGTCAGTGATTGCCGCTGTTTTGTGTTTGGCGCAATACAACAAACGGCCACCGGCAGCGTCATCGTTCCGCCGAATCAATGCCGAATTTCCGCCAAAGCCGCCACCGAATTCAAGGACCAAAGTTAATTCATGCGTAAATTGGCAACAACACAACAAAGCAACGCACGTAAAAAGCGTTACGCCGGAAGGCAGCGAGCGTGCATAACCGCAAAACGCATAAACAATGCCAGTGAGTCCGCCCGCCGCAATGCATGTGGCATATACATTACACAACAACAAACAAAGCACAAACAGCGGGAACAATGCGAGCAATCGGCACAGTGGAGAAGGGAAGATGGAGCAGGAGGACGACGTTGCAGTCAGCGCACAGGAGGCAAGAAAAGTTCGTATTGGCATGAGGGGGAAGGAGGGGGGTTGTGTTGCACATTTAGTGGGGCAGCAGTGAAGATGAATGGGGAGCGTGTTGTTGATGCGTGAGGGCGATGAGGAGTGCCAGTTGACGGGGGTTGATGATGATGAAGTTAATGTTTAAATTGATTTTTTGTATTTTTATTTTCACATTTATGAAGTTTGATAGCGACACATAAATGTTTTTGTTGTTGTTGTTTTGTAGCGAACACAATATTTGTTGATGGAATTTGAGTTATTGTTGTTGCATGCATGTGTGATTTGTGATGATTGATTTTTTTGCGCATGAAATTTCATATGATTTACAAAAAGTTGTTGTTGTGGTAATTTTTGATATTGCAATTTATTTTTTGTTTTTAGTTTTTGTTTTCATTTGTTGAAAGTTTCGATATTTGTTGTTTGAGTTGTTTAATTGTTTGTTGTTTGTTGTTTTTTAATTTCCACATATCAAGTTTTTTCCAGGTTTGTTTTTGTCCAACGTTTTTGTAGTGGTTGTTGTTGTTATTTTAGTATCGTATCACATATTTGCATTTGCCAATTAAAGTTGAGTTGTTGTGAAGTTTCGTTTGTTTTAGTTTGTTTTAATCGGTTGCGAATTTCATTCGATTGCAATTAATTAAAGCCGATTTGCATGAAAGTGAAAAGAAAAAAACAGAAAGAGCAAAAATTTAGAATTTTCATTCAATTTGAATTTGACTTCAGCCAGGAAGCGGAAGTAGTGTGAAATGCTGCAACTTGGTTGGGGCTGTAGAGATGCTTGGTTGTAACTGTTAATAATCAATTGAATACAAATCAAAATAATTTAAAACATTTTTCCAAAACAAATCAATAACACAGCGCAACAAAAAACACTTTTTTCTGTTGCATGGAGTTTTTCTTCTGTTTCTTACTAATTTGGGTGCGCTGATTTCGAATCTATCCTCAGATTTTTTCTAGCAGCTCTAATTAGTGAGATATAGGTACCATGTCATTTTTTCAGTTTTTCCTCTACTTTTTCCATATTTTTGATTGTAATTTCTAAACCAAAAAACCGATTGACATGATTTTCACCTTATCGCATTAACAACACCACACGGCTTTTTTTCGATGCAACTTATTTTTATAAGCTTTAAAATTCCGCGGTAATTGGACATCAAAGTCGGAAAATATGGAATTTTAAGGAGTTTTCTTTGATGGTCAAAAACATACACAATTTTCGTAAATTAATTAACGAGTTAGGTGTATAATGAAAGCCGACACATCAAGCAATACAACATAGCCAAATTTTTTGGCGTAAGTCACATTCTCATCGAAATAATAGCAAAAATGTACCATAGTAATTTTCATCACTTTTCATACTTTTTCCTTAAAAAAATAGGAGCCTCAAAATATGCAACATTTTTAATTTTTTTTTGTTCCGAGCAATTCAAAATTTTTTTGTTTTTTGCTTGTATTTCAGACTATAAATGGAACATATAAAAGAGCATATTTTGAGGCTCCTATTTTTTAAGGAAAAAGTATGAAAAGTGATAAAAATGGCTGTGGTACATTTTTGCTATTATTTCGATGCGAATGTGTATTCCGCCAAATAATTTGGCTGTGTTGTATTGCTTGATGTTTCTTCTTAAGATATTCATATACTTCGTAACTTGATTTATGAAACATCTGTACAATTTTCGCCATCAGAAAAAAGCCTTGAAATTCAATATTTTCCTACTTTGAAAACTTAATTTAGAACGCATAAAATTGATTAATGTTAGAAAAGATGGCGTGAGATGTTGTTAGTGCAACTATATAAAAATAATGTCGATAGGATTATTGGTTCAGAAATTACAGTCGAAAACGAGAAAAAAAACCGGGGAAAATTCGAAAAAGTGACATGCCCATTTTTTGCGAAAACTAGAGCTGTTACATAAAATCGGAGTATGGTTTTGAAAACAGCGTGAAAAAACGATTCAGATTCATGTAAAAAACTCCATGCAACAGACATGCTGTTGTGCAGTGTAATTGACGTTTGATATTACAACTTTGAAATTTTGAATTTAGCAATTAAAAAAACTCAATAAACCTTTTAGACTTAATTGCACTTTTAAAGCGTCTTAATGCAATTTGCACAGCCCCAACCATTGTTTTCATCACCAATTTTAATGTTCAACTCACATTTCGTCGGTTATATCCAGACTCTTCATTGAAGCAGACAAAGGGGACGTAGGCAGAGAACGAGGTGGCACGTCACTCTGTAGTCCACTGTAGCTCTGAAGGATTTGCGTTCGACTCAAACGATGCTCTGCTGCAAGAATGAAAATGAAAATTAATTATTATCTAAATTCAAGTTGCATAAACTTTACTAAATAAAAATTATTAACAAATTTTGCTCAATTTTAATAGGAATTATTTAAAGCTGTCAGCACACTTTATGCAGAGCAATCACTGCTTGTCAGCATTGCTCACTCTGCCACAGAAACTCACACCCCACACCCACACACAAACACAAACAAACACAACTGTACAGCGCTGCCATAATCAGCGACAGCTCATTGGGCAGCTAATCAAGCGTGTTATGCACAAAATAACAAATTCCAACAGTGTTTTGCCGCCAGCTCGCTGCATTCCACAGCATCGAGCGCAAAGCCAAACCCAGATAATTTCAACCCATTCAACCCGAGCCAACTTGGCACAAAAATCCAACCGACCGAACCGTACCAAACTCAGTTGTATTGAGTTGGCCGCAATCATTAACACCAACAACCGTCCCCCGCTCCCCGCCTCCCTCAGCACTGAGCAAAGGATCACGAGACGACTGTGCGGGCCATGAATAAGGCACGAGCTGAATTCAGCCAAGCATTAACACGCCAACGAATAAGGTAGCAACAACCGAAAAAAAAACAAAAACAAAACAACAAAACCAACACCCAACAACCGACAAACGAACAAACCCACCAAAGAAGTAACATCGAACAAAACAAGCACAAATAAAATGCAAAGATTAAAAGGATACTCGGCTCAAATGTCTTCTTAATTACTGCGCAATGAGCGAAAGCGGCGAGATTTGCGACCCTTGCTGGACGGCCGGCAAATCGAGTCGAACAAACAAAAGCTAACAGCGCCAGCAACAACAACAGTTTCGGTGCGGCAAAGGTGCGCTTACGCGGCAAATGCGGCACGTAGCGCGCAAAGCGGAAGCAATGCCAGCGACGGCCTTCAAACGGAAGTAATTTAATTAATTACAAATGAAACGGAAACGCTGCTGCCCGCTGAAGCGTGTACAAATGCGCGACTGTTAGTGCGTCTGTGAGGCAGTACGTGTGTGTATGTGTGTGTGTGTGTGCATGGGGGACATGGGCTTCACGACTTTGACGAAACGCGGCCAGCGAGGGAGGCTGCATGGAGTTAACGCTTCAGCTGCCGCACGTGAGCCAAAGCGGCTCAGCGTTGCCACACTACACAAAGAATAATTCAATAAAGCTGCCACTGACGTTCATGGCGCCGCTCTCGATGCTGCCTTAATTGCCCGGAAGAGTTGGGCAGCGCTCAATTGCAATATTTATAAATAAGCAATTCAAATGCAATAATTGAATCGCGTAAAGTGTGCGCAATAGTTGCTGCCATTAAAGCGAATTAGTTGAGGCTATTAACAGGATATGAATGCCGGTCGATGCTCTGTGCTATTTTGTAGTTTGCTGTCAGAGAACTAAAGAGAAAAAATAGAAGTTTTGTTTATGTTTGATGCAATTTATAAAATTACTAGCAGGGCCCTGCGGCTTTGCACGCAAATTTGGAGTCATTGAGCAAAATAAATCAATTTTCTTCATACAACACCTTAACCCATGTTTTGCCCGTTTAGATCCCGAATTTCAAAAAATCCCGTCTTAGCGGAGGTTAATTTTCTAAGGTGGACTTACAGCCCATTATTTTTTCATTTTTGTAGCTTTAGCGGTTTGGGCTCGGCAGTGATGAATCAGTCAGTCAATCAGTCAGTCACTCAAAGAAGAAGAAGAATGCACGACCCGGGGGAATACCCGGAGTGATGACATCAGATTTGCTCATCTTCCTTGAGCAATTAACGCATCTGTCAAATAAAGCCACACATGCCACGTGCCGACGATGTTTCAAAGAGTCCATAGAGCTGAACGCCCTACTGTCCCCAATAAACTTAGTTGCACGGTTTTGAATGCGGTCCAGCAGCTCTAAATAGGTTTTGAAGTCCCCATCCAGTGCACAGTGATTCGACTCCATACAACCGCGGGACAAAATTAGAAGGAGTGGTGTGTTCTTCATAAAATTTGGTATACTAGTTAATCATGGTCTCCTGAATTGAAATCTCCATTTTTGTGTCTTAAACTTTTGTAGTTTGGTAATGCCTGAGACTTAAATTTGCAATTTTCGTCATTTTTGGAGAGCTATAGCAACGAGTGTGTTCGCTAGTTTTTTCAGATTTTACATTTAATCGGTGACGTCAACATTGATAATTGCGAAGAGTAACATAAATTGTCTTAGGACCCTTTAGATTTGCAATAAAAATGATAATAATAGACGTATGTTTTGCATTTGTGCAGTTTTCTCAATTTTTCATGCTGATTGCATACTTTTAGGGTTAAATTAAATAAATTTTGTCGAAAAATAGGTGTTTACACTTTTCAAATTGGATTATTTTCTGAGATCGGAAGATATCGGAAGATGTAATTACATTATCCGACAAAGAAAGAATGCTTCCTAAAATAAAAAAAATCCAGGAACATACTTTCACATACTTTTAAGATATTTCCCTCTAAGTTTTGCCAATTTTCAGATTTTTAATTTAGAAAAATATTTTGAATTAAAAGTGAAGTAAAAGCCTCAGCTTTGAAAATTTTGAGAAAACATTGAAAACGAAAATGGAAACATCATTTCTAAATCTATATTGAAAGTTTTAGCAACTTCTTTGAAACCGTGTATTTTCACAATTTTTTTTACTCAATAGACTAAAAAACAGAAAATATGTGTTTACAATTTTTTGTGAAAAAAGTTTCAACTTTGAGCCGCTTCTGCACACACACTAATTATTTGTTTCCACAGATTTTTTGGGGTTTTCTTAGTTGGAGTTTTACCGAGGTACCTCTTTCGACATGTCAAAAGTATGATCGTTCCATCGAAAATCGTTCTTAATGGGCATGTCCCGATCATTAAGAGCTGTCGATTTAGCAATACTTACAGCACTCATAACCAGGAATGTGTTGGGACAGGGTCCTTTCGATCCCTCTTGTTCCCTAGACCCCACTTGGAGATTTTTTGTAGATCGTTGTTAAGTGTGTCATAGATTTTTTATGACTTAATTACGTCGCTTTCTAAAAGAAAACGTTCTCTGAATTTTACTATCTTTTTTTTAATTTTTTTATTAACTTTTTTATATCTATTTACTTTATATATATTTACTCTTTTTTCAAAAGATAGATATATAAAAAGTAAATAAAAAAATTAAAAATATTCAAATATTAATTTATTTTAATTTTTTTAATTTAATTTTAAACATTTTTGATTGCTTGAATCTAATTATTAATTTTATTCAATTTAATGCAACTCTCCATAAACATGAATAAATATTTAAAACAACAAAGAACCAACAAGCTTAAACAAATAATTTCGGAAACACTAAACAGCGAATATTCTGCACACTCGGAAATTCAGACCAAATCCGTTTACAAATAACAAATCGGCGCCGCATCATTCGCCTCTCCGGTATCCCCCCGGTTGGCTTAGTTTGCTCGCCAGCAACAAAAATAATATCAACTGAGTATTTTGTTGCTGTTTACGTCCAAAGCGCCTCCAACTATTTTGCCACAAACTAACCAAATTCACTTTCATCAAAACACAAAATGCATTAAAAGCACCACCGTCGACAACAACAACAACAATAACCAACACTCGTCGCCATTATTTGCTGCCACTGGCGTTGTCGCCCACGTCGACGTCGACGCCGACGCCACTACCGCAACAACACACAAATCGCTGCTGGCTCTAATTGCGAAACTGAGCGTCAGCGTGTGCACCTCGTCTCGTCGCACTTGCGCGCCGCTGCGCCGTCCGCCGCTGTTTGGCATAACGAGGATAATGAAAATAATTTAACGACTCTCTCGACAATTGACGACACGAAATGACGACCACGGCGCGCTGTAGAGACAAGCACCGAAATGCAAATTTTGTTTGTTGTTGTTTTTATAAAAACGGCAATGGCCCACAGAGTGACGTGGCGCTGTGCTGGCAAGCACTTACAGCAACAACAATGCGCGCAGCCCGTTGGCTCTGGTTCCCATAACGAGCCACGGCCGCGCGGCCTGAGGGCCCGGACAGCGGCAATAATGGGCAGGAATATTTAAACAAATTTTGAAATTGCGTGACTGTGCAAAGCATTTTGAGATATTTCGACAACAATTTAATGGATCCGCACTCGGCGTGTCAGCGCCTGCTGATGGACTGTTTTCCTCTTGCGCCACTTTCGAGCGACTGTCAGTGCTTCGGGTTTTTTGCGCTGTTAATTGTTCTTGTTGTGGTTGGTGTAATTGCGGCAACGACAACTGGCAGTAACGGTGTTGAGTGCTGAAAGTTGACAGACGATAACAGCGACGCGTCGTTGACGGCGCCGCAGTGCTGCTCGGTCGGTAGGTGCCTAATGATGATGTCTCGGCATGAGGACGACGCGCGTTGGGCGTTAAAAGCGCAGCGCGCACACTGACACACATTACGGAGCAAAATGAATGCCGATAGCAATTAAATAACGCACCAACTACAACAACGCAACAAGGAAGTAACCCAGCCAAACGATGGCCGTGAACGCAGTGGCGACGACAGATCCAAGCGAATGTTTCCGCAGGGATGGGGTTAAGGTTGAAATATTGTATTTGTAATGTTATAGGAGGTGGCGCAGACATCAGGCAGAAAACAGTGCCAAGCACCTTTGGGGTATTCAAGTGATTGTTGGTGTCTGACACTTGAAGGAAGTAACCGGTTTCGTAAGGAAAATTTTCGAGATTATTTTCAATTTCGGTTTCGCTTAACACAACATTTCCCAGCAACGTAACCTCCGTGTTGAGCGAGGTCTACCTGTACGAAATATAATAATTTTTAAAAGAAATTCTTTATGAATGGATTTAACCACATAAAAAGTTATTTCCGAACTTTATTTATTTATTTATAATTCAGTCAAACAAAAAATAAATTTTAATAGACCATCTATAAAACTGGAATACACTTAATTCTGTTTTTACACGGCCTTTTTTTACATTGTTTTGATTTAACACGGTTTGAAAATAAAAAAAATTTAAATTATTTTACACGATTTTATTCCATTTAGCTTAAATTTTTTTTGTCAAATTTAATTTTTGCGAAATATGTTCATGCCACAAATTTAGGGAAATCCCTTTTTTGTGGATACAAGCAAATTTACTTGTCGGAAAACATAGCTGTTTTACATAATTATTTTTAGTTCCTGAACTTGTCATACATTTAATTTACATTACTTTTAAGCTTAGAGTGCATATCTTTTTTTACTTTAATAACTATACTTGTGTAAATACACATTATATATGTGATTTAATAAAATAAACATGAATACTTGTTCTTAAAAATCCTTGTTTTTCACTAATTTTAATAGGTTTTAGAGATAAGGAACCAATCACCTATTTTTGCATACGATCAATGTCTTTTTTTATACGGTTTTTTTTACACGGTTTTTCCTGGAACCAATCTACCGTGTAGAAACAGAATTAGGTGTATTACAAAATAATAAAATTCAATTAAAAAAATTTAACAATAATTCTTAAGACTATAAATCTTGGAAGAGAGAGATCTAAGTGTGGAATGCGATTAAGTTCCGAGAGCGTCCTAGCAATTTAATTTATGAATCTTTATGATTTTTTATGGTTGAAAGGTCAGACTTTTCGCAACCAGACTGACAGACTTTAGCAACTTACGGTACCCAGACGGACAAGTTGAGGAAGGTGAAAAAGCTTTTCCTAGTATGTTACTACCATTTAAAGATTTTGTAAACCCCTGAAGCGCTCAACAAACTGTAGACAAAACTTTGGAACATATTTTTGTAACAATTGCTGAACATCTGAATGAAGATAAACCACAGGTTGGGAGTTCGTCGAAGCCAATTATTCAAAGACAAAAAAGCCTAGTCGCCATAGTCATCGACCTACCTTCTTAGGGCTATATGCTTTGTCAGCTCAAGTAGAGTCTTTTTACTTAATGGACCAAAACTTATTCTTTTGTATGAGGGTTTGCCCAAACTCTATTTCTACTTGTCAAACTCTATTTTTACTTGTTCCACTGTCTCAGCATATTTGACACATAGTCTACAAGCTTCATTCTCAATGAGATTTAGGGTGAAGTTTCCATGTTTGGAACATAAGTAGTTTTCACTTTTCAGTTAGTGCATATTGCATTAAATAAATAAATACATAATAATAATAAATAAATAAAAAATTAATAAATAAATAAATAATAATAATATGATAAATAAATAAAAATATAAATAAATATATCAATAAATAAATAAATAAATAAATAAAAAGTAAATTAATAAATAAATATATAAATTAATTAATAAATAAATAACTAAATAATTAATTAATTAAATAAAAAAAAAATAAATAAAAAAGAAATAAATAAATAAATAAATAAACTAATTAATTTTAATTAATTAAATAATTAAATTATAATTAATTAATTAATTAATTAATTAATAACTAAATAATTAATTAAATAAATAAAAAAAGAAAAAATAAATTAATTAATTAACTAATTAATTAAATAATTAATCAATAAATAAATAAATAAATAAATAAATAAGTAAATAAATAAATTAAAAAAATAAATAAATAACTAAATAAATAAATAAAGTAATTAATTAATTTGTTAATTAATTTATTTTTTAATTAATTAATTAATAAATAAATAAATAAATAAGTCAATAAATAAATAAAAAAGAAAAATAAGTAAATAAATAAATAAATAAATAAATGATAAATTAATTAATTAATTTGTGTAGTGGAGAAGCCAAAGGGGGGCTTGGGTTTAAGTAAAGCCCGAAGGTGACATTTTAGCCGAAGCGGAAGCCGAAACCGATTACTCGGCTACAATACTGACATTCGGCTTAAGGAGAAATGAAAGTAAACGCAATTAATTTTTCATTTTGAATACAAACATATAATACAAATAAAGTCAAAGAAGTATTTAAGAAATAAAATAACAATTCATTGAATGAACGTAAAAAATATAACTACAATAAAAAATTTTCACATATGGAGTTATATGTACTCAAAAAATATTTACCTTCGGCTTCGGGCTACGGCCTGTGTTGAAGTCGAAGCCGATTATTGGCCGAATGTGGGTTTTTTGGCCGAAAGTGGGTTTTTTGCCGAATGTGGCTGAAACTGAAGCCGATTAATCGGTCGGACTCCGGGTTTAAGCCCCAAAATAGTTGTTTGTTTGTTATAAAAGTTATAGACGACAAAATTGTAGGTTTGAAATGGTACGAAACGTTCCAAAATGAAATTCTGTGTGTACCACTGATTAATTTTAGTAATTTTATTTTTTGATATTAATTCTTTCTCCTTAATTTAAATAATTCAATTTTATTTATTTATTTTTATTTATTTATTTATTTTCTTTAATAAATTTTTAATTAAAAAAAAAACACAATTAAATTTTCACGTTTTTGAATTAATACTAAACCAAAACCGATTACTTTCAAAACAACTTCGTTCACTTTTACAAATACAATATTTTGCTGTTGTGTTGCATTTTTTTCTTTTGATTACCTAAACTCGTTTGGCCTGCAGCTACGCATCCCATCAACGTTCAACGCATACCATGAGACGTGCCGGAATTCAGGGCCCCAAAGCAAATATTTTCGGCATAGCATGGCTGTTGCTTATTGTTGTTAGTGTTGTCGTTGTCGTTGCTGTTCCCTTTACATTCATTATAAGCGCAACATTGATGGTGGCAACAACAGCAACAGCACAACAACAACAACCAACCGGCCGCCAGCAGTTTGCGAAATTTAATAGGGGGGTAGCTGGCGGCTGGCGTTCGCACGGTGGCGCCTCGTACGCAAATGGCGTGCCATGCCGCCATTTCGAACTGCGCTGCGAAGGCAGTTTCCTGCCTGCTGCCACAGTACAAAAAAATAATTATTTGTCGTGCGAGGCAAACATTATTCACTCAAACCCTCCCCCCACCCAAAATAGGCGAGAGAAAAAAACGCAAAAATTGGAGGGGAAAATAACAACAGGAATACAAAAAAACAACAACAAAGTTCGTTAAAACAGGAAATGTTTGTAAGTAAAAGTGTTTTTCGCTGTTGTTTTTGTTGTTGTCGTTTCCTTATTTCAATTTGATTTTTTTCATATTTGTTTTTGTGTTTGGGATTTTTGTGTTTTTTAAGTTGTGCCTTTTTTAGCCTTGCTGCATGGTTGTGTGTGTATTTTGGTGTAACTGATTTTTGTACACGTAAATTTGTTGTCTACTTTCAGGCAGTGTAGCGCTCAACAAGCGTTTAAACGTGTTTTGGCGCTGTTGTTCTTGGCTCGAACTCACTTTCCCGTTGCCAGAGTACGTTTTCGGTGGTTGTTGTTGCTCACGCCACATACACAAATACGGCTCCTACAACGAGTTTGAGTGTGTTGGCATTTTTTGTTTGGCCGTTCCCCTTGCTACGTTAATTCGTTGTGTGCTATAATTTTCGGCTGGAACTCCTTCACCTGCCGGCGTTTTATTGAAGAACGCTTTAAATTGCTTTTGTGTGTGTGTGAGTTGTTTTTTGTTTTGTTTGGTTTGCTTTTGGTATGCAATTTGCATGTCTACGCTTCATTTAGATCGTCGTTTGTCTGGCACAAATTGCTTATGAAAATTAAATGAGATTTTAGCATATGTGGACAGGCTGCCATTTGCGCCAAATTAAGGCCACAACACCGCATCGAGCTTCAGGAAAATAATAAATGACTGCACGTAACGCGCACCACGACGAGCGATTTAATGTGCGCACCGAAGTTGAGCAGCACGGACTACGCTTTACTAGGTTTCAAATTCAATTGAAATGTTTTCCGAGCAAATCACGTATACGCCCAGTTGGCTAAGTGTGCGGGTAACTTGCGCAAGCCCTCAAGTGTTCGTAATTAACAAGCTGACGCAGTTCGCATTATTCTTTGCGACCAACGCACCGACGGCACTTTGGCGCATTCCTTTGCCTTAACTAACCGTTGGCGCAATTTGCTAATGAACCTCGCAGGTATTTGGCCAAAAGTTAGCTACTCCAACCAAGCCAACAGCGCGCCGAAAACTATGCAATAAAGTATGCGTCGCCCGTGCAACCACCAACGCCGCAGACGCTTTCGGTGTTTTTGCTCTCGACCTACCAAGCAACCAAACAACTTTGCTGAGCCTTTGCTGCATGATTAAAATTTCATTAGCGTGCTTGCCGTTTTAAACCTGCACACACACACACATACAAATACATATATGCACGCATACATTCAGCAGCCTACAAGTGGGGCGCACATAAAACACTTGAAACTCAACCCCTTCTTGCAGCAGCAAAATTTTATTTTTCCATTTGCAATATTTTCTCAAAAAGCTACTCAGCAAAAAAATGTAAATATATTGAAAACCAGTGCAACTTTAGCAGCGCTTTTGTAGCACACACACACACACACACACACACATGTGTATAGAATCTTTGGCAAATAAAAGACGGCCACCCTTTGTGCAGACGCAGTGAAATTGAATGTGAAATGTGGCATTGAATGTGAAATAATGCACCTCACTCATTGCTGTATCGTAAACAATTTTTTCGGTGTATCAAAAAATTTCGCATACAGGTTTCTGACTTTGCCGCTTGGCACTTTTGGCGCTACTTGTGCCCGTTTACATTGCTTCCGGGCAAAGTTTTTGTTGGCTTTATGCGGCTGAACGCTTCGCTTGTTTACAAACAGTCGGGCGGGCCGTTTGCTTATATTTACGAACGGCAACAGCGGCAGCATTGCTGTCGAGTTGCCGAGTGCGCCTTCAAAGTGACAACCAAATTTCGCCGCAGCAGTAATTTCTTTTTGCATGCCGTTCGTGCGTGTCGGATCGGCTGCCGCACGTTAGGCTTTCGGCTGCCATGTGAAAATTACTCAGGGAATTGATTTGACATGATTTGATTGGAATTTGTTTGTGCATTCGCAGCAGGAAATGGTTTCACTTTGCCTGTTGGTGTATTTTGTTTGCCTGATTTGTTTATGCAAATTTTTTGGCAAACAAATTTTCTGCTCATTTTAATGGCAAATCAAGTTGTTGCAACGATAAATGTTGTGCCAAAAAGAAGCGCCAACGAAGGAGTGGTAAATCTTAAAAATTTATGCACTAAAAAGAAAAACATTCATTCAACATTAGTTCATTATTTTAGTTTTTTGTGCGTTTTTATTTGTCTGATAAATTATAAAAAATATAGATATAATATTAAAAAAGGGTATTTAAGTCATTCTAATTAATTGTAATTTTTTTGTGCGTTTTAATTTATTTGTTGGTGAATTTTGTTTGCCAGATTTGTTTATGTAAATTTTTTGGCAAACAAATTTTCTGCTCATTTTAATTTCAAATCAAGTTGTTGCAACGGTGGGCGAAGGAGTGGTAAATCTTAAAAATGTATGCATTAAAAAACATTCATTCAACATTAGTTGACATTCATTCAATATTAGTTCACTCATAGTTAATCCTTTCGCTACAGGTTTTTACTGGGGAAAGTTAAAATTTTAAATTTTACGCCTTAGGCTTCTATGTGGTTATATTAGCAACATTCCATAAGAAATTTTTTAATTTTTATACTCGGACCCTGTATTTTAGAGTGTTTTTCTATGAGAGCAACCACATTGCTGTGGCTGTAATAATTACTTAAACATAGAACTTTTTACGCATAACGAAAATTTGAATATTTCTTCATTTACTTCAGCCAAAATTAAAAAAAAAGTATCTAAATTGAAAGAAAACGTCAAATTAAAAAGTTATCTAATTTTTTCTGCTTCTTCTTCCTTTACTATGTCAAGATGTATCATTAAAAAAACGTGTATACTCTTCTTCTTTAAACTTAAATATTCAGTTTATTAATTTCGTATTTTTCCTAAAACTTCAAACTATTCTAAGGACCAACAAAATAATGTATTCTTGTAACCATAGAGGATGCAGACGTCCACAAAGTAGCATTTTGCCATATAGCAACAAAATAGCGAAAGGGTTAAAGGGTTACGATGCTCTAAGTTTTTGAAGAAATCAATGTTTGTAGTTTGACTTAAAGACTACATTCATTTGGTGCCAACCAAAGCAATTTCCACTAATAACAAACCACATCACTATCGCCCATCTTTTCTCCTTTTAAAGTCCCTGCAGTAAGTTACAAATTCGCTTTCCCGCGCACTCGAAAATGGCTCACAAGCTGCCGCAATATGCTTTGCCACAAAGCAAGCAAAGCATAATATTTTTTCTTATTACTTCAAACAGTGCCCGACCCAAGACAAATTCGGCCTCGGGGCATATTTCATATAACTATTTCAACTGCACATAATGCACTCGATGTCGTGCTTCATTGCGCCGTGGCCATTTGTCATTTAAACACTTCCACACTCGGCCTCGTCCCACGCTTTCAACATGCAGCATTGCTGCCCGATGTGAAAATTACTTCCTTTCTACGTGTTCAATTTCCGCCAGTGACGACTAGGCAAGCGCCACAGAAACGGCAAAATGAACAGAGTCAACAAATGAGAGAGAGAGAACCACCACAACTGGTGCAACAGCAGCAGTGAGAATCGTATAAATTGCTGCGCTGGGGACGCTGACACTGTGCCGCAATTTTCGTTGCTGCCGCCTCGCCAATTCAGGACCTTCAACATAGTCGCGTCGGCTATATGTAAACACATGCAATCGTTTATTCACACCGCCGGTCATTCATCCTTGGGGCAACAAAAAGCAGCAACAACAATAACAACAACTGCCACTACTACTGAAACTACCACTGAAACTACAAAGCGGCCGAATAGTAGAAAAACAGCAGAAGAAGAAAAATATTCACAAAGTGTGAAGTGACGACACGCCGAAACGCTGTGTTGCAGTGCAGCCGGCTGAGACAAGAAAAACAACAAACAAAACCAACAACAACAAAAACCAAGTCAAAATGAACGGCGCCGTTTCAAAGCAAATGCAAAAATTGTAATTTAACATTGGTTGGACCAACGCACAGTGCTTCGAGAGTGGACAAAAATAAAAAAAATTATCGCGGATTTTGACAAAAGTAGTATCATGTTAAAGGTAATTGTTTAATTAAGCTGGATCCGAAATACTTTCTCGAAAAATTGTCGAGATTAGGAGATATAGCTTTTCAAAGGCGGATATATTTTTACAAAAATTTATGAAGGGGAAAAATGAAATTTAGGTGCTTGTATAAAAAAAATTGTAGAAAATGTGTTGTTAGATAGGCTACTAATGTTTTTTTTGTTTAGCATAAATAATTTTTTTTGTACGAATTTTCAAAAATGAATGTTTTTTAACCAATGAAAATTAAAAATAACCAAATTTAGACAGGCAATTTAATTCGAATGGCGTGAACTGGCCCGGATTTACCTTTTTATTCTGCGTCTTTTTGCGCCTTTGGGAAATATTCAATTTTTTCGAAACTACTAATGTTGATTTTTTTACAGAAATCGCTTGAGTTAAAATTGCGACCAAAATGTGTAACCAAGTCAATGCCACGAACTATGAATGTTTTTTATAAAAATAGGTTTGGCACGCCTATTTAACCCATTATGAGCCATATTATCGAATTTTTTCATTATTATGGAATTTGTTTGCTAAAATGTGATTTAACGCTAATATATTCTAAAAAAAGGAGGAATGTCTAATTTTGAAGAAGGTCTAATTTTGAAGAATAATTTTTATAATAGTTACGCCGTTATAAATTGATCTGCATTGCATATTCACCTGTCTCATCTCCATGTTAAGCTCTACGGATATCAAATAAACAAAAAATATATCCTTTAAGCAACTTTACCGCCCTCTTTCTACCCTTTAAATGACGAATTTAGAAAAACGTTAAAATATGTCTTTTGTTATTGCTTTTTTAGTATACATATTCACAATTTTTAAACAATCCGACCAAAAAACAATGTCCATCCATATAACCTTCACCACCCCCTTTCCGTCCATTCAAGGTCGATGTTTTTGAAATTTCTTCTTTTTAAGGGTTGTCTTTCTAAAATACAACTTTTGACCAAATTTCATCATTATAGCTTCAGCGGTTTGGGTTCGGTGATGATAAAATAATATATAACCATATATATTCGATTTTTTTAAACTATATATTTTTTTTTGGAAACAAACACAAATTCTGAAGTCAGCAGCCAAAAATGACTTAGACTGCAAATTTTCAACGAATTTCACATACTCCTTCTATTTTTGCCCCAATTTTTTATGGAGTCGAAGCACTGTGCGACGCACACAACCAGCCACCAATGCGTTCAAATACACTGGACTGTTCATCGATTTGGGTGTCCAACTGTTCAACTGTACGACTGTCTGTGTGTCTGCGCGTCTGTCTACTTTTATGACCGAATTGCGCTTTATTACATTTTTTGCTTTTCGGCCCAACTGCTGCCGCTGTCCGCTGCCAACCAACGCGCCACTGCCATTACTTGTCTTTTATCTGTTTTGTATTTCTGTGCTTTTTCGTTTCGATTGCAGCACTTCTGGCGTGTATGCCGAATGAAGGACAAGCCTCGGCTGCCAATAACTGCCAATGCAAATTGCCCAACCGAAAGGGACAAGCAAACGCAAAGGCGACGGCGACGGCAATGGCGACGCACAGTGATTCGTTCCATAGACAAAATTCAATAAATTTATAGTCTCAGAATTTAATGATTTTGATGTCATTTGAAAAGTAAAACTCCAGCTAAGAAAACCCCAAAAAATCTGTGCAAAAAATTAATTGGTGTGTGTGCAAAAGCGGCTCAAAGTTGAAACTTTTTTCACAAAAAAATTTAAACACATATTTTCTCGTTTTTTAGTCTATTGAGTAAAAAAAATTGTAAAAATATATGGGTAACAAGAAGTTGCTAAGACTTTCAATATAGATTAAGAAATGATGTGGGCATTTTCGCTTTTAATGTTTTGTCAAAATTGACAAAGCTAAGGCTTTTACGTCATTTTTAATTTAAAATATTTTTATAAATAAAAAATCTGAAAATTGGCAAAACTTAAAGGAAAATATCTAAAAAGTATGTGAAAATATGTTCCTGGATTTTTTTTATTTTAAGAAGCATTCTTTCTTTGTCGGATAATGTAATTACATCCTCCGATATCTTCCGATCTCAGAAAATAATTCAATTTGAAAAGTGGTCTAAACACCTAATTTTCGAGAATTTTTATTTTATTTATCCCTAAAAGTATGCAATCAGCATGAAAAATTTATAAAACTGCACAAATGCAAAACATACGTCTATTATTATCATTTTTATTGCAAAACTAAAGGGTCCTAAGACAATTTCTGTTACTATTCGCAATTATCAATATTGACGTTACCGATTAAATGTACATAAAATCTGAAAAATCTAGCCAATAGAATTGTTGCTAAAGCTTTTCAAAAAGGACGAAAATTGCAAATTTTAGTATCAGGCATTGCCAAACTACAAAAGTTTAAGAAAAACAAAATAGAGACTTCAATTCAGCAGACCATGATTAACTAGTATACCAAATTTTATGAAGAACGGACCACTGCTTCTAATTTTGTCCCGCGTTTGTATGGAGTCGAATCACTGTGCGACGGCACGAATACCTAAACTATTGCGCTGTGCTTTGTTGTTGTTGTTATTGTTGTATTGGTGTTTGTTGTATGCCATGCACACAAATCGACGCCGCAATGTGTGCTTCCCACAATAAAGCAGCCAAGCAAAGTTAAAGTGCGAAAAAAAAAATCGCAAATTCCTTTCGGGTACATTTTTCCTTGCCATTTCCTTCATTATTTTAATCCTTTGCCATTGCCGGCTCAGGCCATGGCAATCCTGCTGCCGAAACACGAAAAGTAAATTAGTGTGTTTTGCTCCATTTGCGCACATGGCAATTGCTTTCCATAGAAACTGCTGCGCCGCTTTAGTTGTTTGGTTTTTCTCATCTCTTTTTTTTTTATTGATTTTTGTTGCATTTCCGGTGGCGTCTTTTGCTATTTTTCGATTTGTTGTCGGTTTGTGCTGCTGCTGTGCCAGTCGGTAATGTCGGGATTTACAAAACGTTTCAATTGATTTCGGCATTTATTGCTACGGTAATCTCGGTCCGGAGAGGCGGGAATTGTAAATAAAATATCACAACACTGACAAACAGTCAGCGGCGCGGACGAAAAAAAAAAATCACTTGAATTTGAATTTGTCAGCTCGAATTGCTGTTGGCTTGAAAATCCGAGAGACAAATTTTACGACTGTCAATGGCAATAAAAATGGGCCAGCCCGCTGGCATTGTCGACTTAATGCGTGCACACAATGAAGGCATTTGCATGCGAAAATCATTTGTATAGGCAAATTTAAAGTTACGTCGCAAATTTATGCATTGAAAATGTATTTCCGTTAAGTTGTTTGCAGTGGGTCTATTGTCGAATCCAATCGATACGGATGCTGTAAATCGACTAATTTTTTAAAGCAATAAAACTGAAGTTCACTAATGTTGCATAAGTTCAGCCAATCGACATGAGTTGGTCAGCAGTTTCAACAATGGTAAACTGTTGACACAAACTGACACATTTATAAACTCTCCGAATAGTAAACTCTGGCAAAAGTTAGCTGCCCCAACACTAACCTATCATCGCTTTAAAAGATTCCTTTTATCTATAACTCTGAGTGCCAATTTAATTAAAAAGCAGCCCAGTTTCAATTAACCTTTTATTCAAAATTAATTTTTCATATTAAAAACCACATAAACGTGTCGTAAATACACATAAATCACCCACACAGATTACAGCAGCAAACATTTTAATCACATTGACTTTTGCCATTGCTGCCACATAATGCCACTGCATTTAACCCACTTATGCACGCACACCTCTGCGTAATTAAATTACACCTTTTCGCACACATCGCTACATATTTACACAAACAGCAGCACTGCATAATTAATTTCACTTATTGAATATAAACTTTGCTGTTTGCACATACAAACAAAATGTTATTAATCAACATAATTGAATATTTTTTTAATTTTTTACCACCATTAGCTGCATAAATAATGCCACTTAATAACATTAATTTTCGATATTGTTGGCTTTTGTGGTCATATTTTGTGTCATGCAGCGAGTATTCGATTGATAGTTGAATTGTTGGCAGCGTTTTTTTCCAGAGTTATAAAATTTTTTGTTTGCCGTAACAAGCATTTACAAATTTTTTTGAATTCACTGATTTCACATTTTTTGTGCGTCTTAATTTATTTGATAAATTACTTATAGAAAAAAATATTATATAAACAAGGGTATTCAATGAATTTTAAACAGATGCCAGGAATTATTTGAATCTTTTTGTGCATTTTATAATATCTGATAAAATATAAAGAAATATATATAGTCTTCAAATAGGGTATTTAATTATTCTCAAAATATGCTAAGAATTATTTGAAATTTTTTTGTGCATTTTAATTTATTTGATAAATTACTTATAAAAAAATATTATAAGTATAAAAAAGGGTAAGTCATTCTAAAAGTATGTCAGGAATTATTTTAATTTTTTTTGCGTTTTATTTTATCTAATAAATTATAAAATATATAGGTATAATATTAAAAAAGGGTATTTAAGTCATTCTAATTAATTTTAATTATTTTGTGCGTTTTAACTTATCTGATAAATTATGAAAAATATATATAATATTAAAAAAAGGGTATTTAAGTCATTTTAATAGTATATCAGGAATTATTTTAATTTTTTTTGCGTTTTAATTTATATGTTAAATTACAAAAAATATATAATATTAAAAAGGGTATTTAAACCATTCTAAAAGAATGCCAGACAATATTTTGTTTTTTTTTGTGCGTTTTAATTTATCTAATAAATTATAAAAAATATAGGTTTTTAAATATAGGGTATTTAAGTCATTCTAATTAATTTTAACTTTTTGTGCGTTTTAATTTGTGTGATAAATTATAAAAAATATAGATATAATATTAGAAAACGATATTTAAGTCATTCTAATTAATTTTTATTTTTTGTGCGTTTTAATTAATCTGATAAATTATAAAAAATATATATAATATTAAAAAGGGTATTTAAGTCATTCTAAAAGTATGTCAGAAATTATTTTAATTTTTTTTGCGTTTTAATTTATATGTTAAATTACAAAAAATATATAATATTAAAAAGGGTATTTACACCATTCTAAAAGAATGCCAGATAATATTTTGTTTTTTTTTGTGCGTTTTAATTTATCTAATAAATTATAAAAAATAGGTTTTTAAATATAGGGTATTTAAGTCATTCTAATTAATTTTAACTTTTTGTGCGTTTTAATTTATGTGACAAATTATAAAAAATATTGATATAATATTAGAAAACGATATTTCAGTCTTTCTAATTAATTTTTATTTTTTGTGCGTTTTAATTTATCTGATAAATTATAAAAAATATATATAATATTAAAAAGGGTATTTAAGTCATTCTAATTAATTTTAATTTTTTGTGCGTTTAAATTTATCTGATAAATTATAAAAAATATATATAATATTAAAAAGGGTATTTAAGTCATTCTAAAAGTATGTCAGGAATTATTTGAAATTTTTTGGGCGTTTTAATTTATTTGATAAATTACTTATAAAAAAAATATTATATAGAAAGGGTATTCAAGTCATTCTAAAAGTATACCAGAAATTATTTAAATTTTTTGGGCATTTTAATTTATCTAATAAATTATAAAAAATATATATAATATTAAAATAGGATATTTAAGTCATTCTAAAAATATGCCAGGAATTACTTGAATTGTGTTTAATGTTTGTGTCTTTTATTTTATATTTAATATATACATATTTACTCATTGTAGTAACTAGATTTGTTTTGATCTAATAAATAAATTGACACTAGAAAGATCATTGCGATCATTTTGAAGGTTTTTCAGTTTTAAATATCTGTATTTTCTTTCAACTGTTGCTTTGGGGACTTCTATTTTTTTATTTTTTTATTAATTGTATATTTTTTTTAAATATATTTTTTGAAAAATTAGCCAAATCCGATGTGTACTTTTCGAGATATCAGCAGATATGATATGTGGTCTTTGTAAGTATGGAAAATTTACGATCTTTTTAGTGTTAGGAATATAGTATGGAAAACCAATTATTCACTATCATCATAAAAGTATGTTAGAAAATATTTTAATTTTTTTCAAATGTTTGGGACTTTAATTTTGATATATATTCCATACTTGCAGTAATTAATATTTGTTTTAATCAATTTATTAAATTAAGAATATAGTATGCAAAAATTTATTTACAATTATAAAATATGCCAAGAATTATTTTAATTTTTTTTCTAAATGTTTGGGTCTTTTACTGTTTATGTATAATCATCCATACTTGCAGTAATTAATTTTTGTTTTAATCAATTTAATAAATTAAGAATATGGCATGGAAAAAATGTATTTACAATTATAAAATATGCCAAAATTATTTTAATTTTTTCCAAATGTTTGGGTCTTTTACTGTTTATGTATAATCATCCATACTTGCAGTAATTAATTTTTGTTTTAATCAGTTTAATAAATTAGGAATATGGTATGCAAAAAATGTATTTACAATCATCACAAAATATGCCAAAATTATTTGAATTTGTTTCAAAGGTTTGGGGATTTCACTTTTTATGTATAATCATCCATACTTGCAGTAATTAACATTTGTTTTAATCAATTCAGTAATCAATAATAAATTAAGAATAAGGTATGCAAACAATTTATTTACAATCATAAAATATGTTTGGAATTATTTGAATTTTGTTTTGTTTGAAATGTTGAATTTGGTTTTAAATTTTTGGGTCTTTCATTCTAATGTATATGAAAAAATTCATCCATACTTGCAGTAATTCATATTTTTTTAAATCTATTTGATAATCAAGAATATAGTATGGGAAAGTATTATTTACAATCATTATAAAAGTATGACAGAAATTATTTTAATTTTTTTTCAATTAAATTCCATACCTGAAGTCACGGTTGCTACTCAACTAAAATGTGTTGTACCAACATTTTCCTAAAAAGCCCCAAAATGAGAACGAAAGGACTATGTTATGTTTTCGACAAATTGTTTTTTAACACAAAAACGAAACATGGCTTTTATATCGAATTTTTGTTTTTTAAATTAGTCTTTGTTATTTTTGCTTACACACTTTTGTATAAAAAAGGGGCAAATTACACAAAAGCAGCCCAAAGGCCCAAGTGAAATAAAAAATGCACACTTTTGGTCCAACTGAACCTGAAGTGGCAACCGTGCTTGTAGTAATTAATATTTGCTTTGCTATCCTACTTTTGGCAAAGGACAATGTTATCCTTCTCTCTGCTCCATGCTCTCTCTTAATTAGATTTTTTAATACTAACACACACAGAAGTGGAACTCTTGCATGTTTGCAATTAATACAAATACTAATCATTATACACTTTCCGCACTTGTGCTCCCCAAGGAGTAATTTCGTTGTTAGACCCAAAAATAAATACAAATATGAACACATACAGATATCAGCCAAATTGCGGCAACTGCAAAACCAAGGAAACACAACAAATATGTGTTACAAGGGAAAGCAGAAGAAGAAGACGGAAAGGCAGAATAACATCAACTCCACAAAAACAACAAATAATTCGAGTACTCATCGCACCAACTTTGGCTACAGCGCAGCGCTGCCAGCAAAATTAGGTCAACTCAACGCAGACTAAAGCATATTTGCAGGCGCACAGCGCTTGCTGTTACATTACTCGGTTTTCTTTTTTTTGGCTACTTTTGCATTTACCTCGCACTTGTCTGTAATTTGTGGTTTTTTTTTTGTAAATTTTGTTTATGACTTTGTTTACTTGAAGACTCGAAGCGTACGTCTAAATATGAGTTGGCTGCACGCACTTCACTCTAACACACACACACACACACATATGCGGATGGCATTGACTCTGAGCACGCATACGTGTGCGTCCTTGAAATTACTTAATAGCAGCACCGCAAGTGAACATGTGTGCGCTGCCGCTGCTGCGGCATTCGACGCAACTTGACTTGCCGCACAGGCAGCAGATGGGCCGTTCGCACCGCTTGCACGTAGCACGTAATAACCGCATAATGAATATCCATTCCCTTCAAGCTTTTCTGCAATGAGAAACGCACAATTTGAATGCGTTGCCACTGGTAGCAACTCGCTCAATTTGCTGCTCAATGTCGGCGCATTGCGTTAAATGGCCTCAGCGAGGCATAATTTAGTTTGAAATGTCAACTTTACGGTACAGTCAACTCAAAATTTTATCATACAAAATCAACCACATTTCGTTAAGAGTCAACTATCAGCAACAACAACAACAACAATGCTTCTCTGCCCATCGATTCACGGACCAGAGATTACTAAGTATGCTCTGCGACTATAACACCGTGCGACAGCATTTTTCGCACTGGGAAAAATCCATATATGCGTGAAACTAGAGACCAAATATAGTAATACTGCGTACTCAGTTTTTCATTTCTACATCCTTCGCCCTATTAAAAGGACTTCAAAATTTTGAAGGAGATAAAAAATAAAAAAAATGTCAAAAATACTTAACCTGGTTAAATGAAAGAGGAAAGGCTCAAGAATTTAAATAAAACTGATTTTTTATCTATTTGTAAAAAATGGATATTAAAAAAGTCCTTTGAAAATTTTAGTCCTTTATATCCTTGAAAATTTACATCGAATTTTCTTGAAAAGTAAATATGTTAAAACCCAAAATCTCCTTGATCACGTGCCAAAATTTCATTACTTTAACTTTATTGGCCCGAAAGTTATTAAAAAAAAGCGGAAGCTGCAATTCTCATGAAGTACAAAAATTCTAATTTATTTGAGTATCAGTATTTTAAATAAGAAAAAGATACAAAATCAATGAAGCGAGAGTAATGAAATTTTGACACGTGATCAAGGAGATTTGGGGTTTTAACATACTTACTTTTCAAGAAAATTCGACAAAAATTTTCAAGGATATAAAGGATTAAAATTTTCAAAGGACCTTTTTCATATCCTTTTTTTACAAATAGATAAAAAATCAATTTTATTTAAATTCTTGAGCATTTCCTCTTTCATTTGATATACATATCGCCATATTCCAACAAGGTTAAGTATTTTTTAAATTTTTTTTATTTTTTATCTCCTTCAAAATTTTGAAGTCCTTTTAATAGGACAAAGGATGTAGAAATGAAAAACTGAGTACATAGTATTACTATGTTTGGTCTCTAGTTTCACGCCCATATGGATTTTTTCCGGTGTGAACAATTTTTTTAATTTTTGTCGCACGGTGTAAGCGGAGAATTGGCTGGTCAGCGTACCATGTCCCATCCATGTCCTATCTTAAGACATTTTTACTTATCTTAACAATTTTGCGTCCCAAACTGTGCACCGCCTCACTGCCATTTCGCAGCCCAACGCTGTCTCGACGACAGCGGCTGCGTCCCAGCTGCTCATCCAAATGCTGAGCGAGCAATGTTTATTTATAGAGCGAAACAAATTTTGTGTTGTTTTGTTAACAGTGTTGTTGTTGTTGTTGTTGTTGTTGTTGTTGTTATTGTTATTGCGGTTGTTGCCTTTCAACTGGCCGTTCTTATCGGCGTTTTCCAATCAAGCAATTTTCTTGCATTTCGTTATCTGTGCACTTTTGTTGGCGGCTGTCATTATTGAGCGGCCGCTGTGACCAGACCAGCCCCACTTGTTTTAGGTTTCATGTTCGTTTCTGCCTTCCACTTTTATATTGGCTGCCGTCAGGCACTTAAGCCTTATTCATTGTGTCATTTGGGATTGAAAGTTTGTAAGCAAATTGGCAGGGCGTGTGCACAGAAATGTCAAGTGGCCCTTTTACTTTGACCGGAAGCGCCGGTAGAACATTTTACAAAAAATCCAAGAAATTGCAAAACTTTAAATGACAGAGCCGTGCAGTGATTGCTGTAAAATTTAAACGGCCATGGCAGTAATTGCGCTTCAGATTAGCACCGGACAGCGCTCACTTTTGTTGCGACCGCAGCCGGCGTGCTGCGTCCATGTTTGCACAAAACATTTTCATTGGGTCGATCGGCGTGCAGAGTGTGCGCGCGTAACGAACGTTAAACCAAAGATTAACCAACGAAATTATGCAACGCAAACAATGGACGCGTTCGGCCGCAATGGATGGCAACGCACAAAGGCGGCCAAAAGGTCGCGTAATGGTTTGGGTTTGGACAATGCCACAACGTCAATACGGCCAACGGGATCAACAAAAACAACAACGGCGACAACAGCATTGATGCCGTCATTGCGGCGATAGGCGCGACAACACAGTGCCGCCGTTGCCGCAGGTAGCGACAGTTTGACGGCCATTTTACAAATGCAGCCTAAAAGTATGCCAATAAAATTTTCAACTGCGCTAATGTCGGTGCCAAAAATTGTTTGCTTGTTTCACAGATCCTTGCCCCGTCACACCTTAAGCCTTTTTTGTTTTTGCAAAAAATGGTTTGGTCCCGAGCATTGAAGGCTTAACCCTTTCGCTATTTTGTTGCCATATGGCAACATGCTACTTTGTGGACGTCTGGACATTTTTTTGTTGGTCTTTAGAATAGTTTGAAGTTTTAGGAAAAATACCAAATTAATAAACTGAATATTTAAGTTTAAAGAAGAGAAGTATACACGTTTTCTTAATGGTATATCTCGACATAGTAAAGGAAGAAGAAGCAGAAAAAATTAGAGAACTTTTTAATTTGACGTTTTTTTTTTCAATTTAGATACTTTTTTTTTTAATTTTGGCTGAAGTAAATGAAGAAATACTCAAATTTTCGTTATGCGTAAAAAGTTTTATGTTTAAGTAATTATTACAGCCACAACGATGTGGTTGCTCTCATAGAAAAACACTCTAAAATACAGGGTCCGAGTATAAAAATTAAAAAATTTCTTATGGAATGTTGCTAATGTAACCACATAGAAGCCTAGGACGTAAAATTTCAAATTTTAACTTTCCCCAGTAAAAACCTGTAGCGAAAGGGTTAAGCCTTTTTTTGCATTTGCCAAAAATGGTTTGGTCCCGAGCATTGAAGGCTTAACAGTCCATGCAACTTTTAATTATGAAGGTCTGAAGGTCTGTTTGCAGCGCTTTAATTCCCCCTTTGCTGACGCCATTGTCACAGTGAGTGCATTGTTGTGGTGCTGCGTTCGGTCCTTTACCCAAACAAATACAAAAAACACGATTTCGCGATTATACGGCAACAATGGCGTCGTTCAGTTCATTCGATTTCAGTTGCGTAACCACATTTTAAAAGGTCGCACACGTGACCACACTTAACAATTCCGTTATTATGTTGGTTTTTCCTTATTTCGCTGCATGCTTTAAGGCGCAACGCACAATGGCCATGAACAAAAACATGCTGCATGCAAAACATAGCAATGAGATATGAACATTTTTACAAAATGTTTAAATTAAAACAACAATAAAAAAGCCAAAACGAAAAAAATAATATGCAAATTCACACCTTTTTGGAGCTTCAAAAATTGCACAAAAAGCGCAAAACAAACAACAGTCCGCGAAAAGCATAAAATGTGTGGCGCGATTATGAAATAAAAATTGTTATGGCATAATTTTTGGCGTATATGCAAAAATCACTCACACACACACACACTCGAGCAGTGTGTGCGGCCACTCGCTCATTTTAGTTTGTTGATCTGTTTGCTTCGTTATGGGTTCGCTGGCGCGCTTAAAGCCAACATTGACTGGCAGGCAACACACTTCTGGCCATTTAATCCTTTGCACTGGTGCCGCCTTATCCGACCGGCAGATTATTACGGCAATAAATTTTTATGGCAGCTCTGTGCGGGTTTGCCTGCCCATTTCAGCCGCAAGCAACAGCAACTCCGAAGTATATTTTATGCGTGGGAAAGCGGCCAGCTTTAGCTTGATTGCGCTATGAAGTATGCAGGAAGCATGTATGAAGAAATGTACACAAATTGAAATTACGTTGTCAATATGTCGAAATATTAAGAAATCACAAAGTGCGTGACAAACAAAAATTAACTGCATTTTGTAAGATAATTTGTTTTGCGAAAGATGTGAAGAGCGCACGCGAATTGGCAGAGAAAAGACTCTTCAAACTACTAAACATTAGCTGAGCCTCAAAGTATGCCAAGCTTTAGTTGTGATTGGTAATTGTATAGTAATCCGGCGATTTCTAGACTTGGACTTTTTGACTATAACCAAAGTATGTAATCAGTCAAAGAAAGTTTCATCGAGAAGCAACATGAATAATGGTTCTTTTTTATGAAAATGCAAAATTTCTTATGAAATCTTTTCTTCTTCACTGTAGAGCTGGAAAACTATCGATAGTTGGTCCGTTCGATATTTGCAATAGTTTCAGTAAAAAAGTCGATACTATCGTATAAATCAAAATTGATTTAATTTTATTATTTATTCATTTATTTATTTTTGTTTTATATAAATATGCTAACGTGTACCCGATGTTACACGCGGCAATTGGGAGCGGAGACTTGTAGTTCCGAAGGTATTTCATGGTAACAATATGAGTTATAGGCAGAGAATTCGCACCGAATGTCCTTCATGTGCGACTTATAGTTCCAAAGTTATTAGCAAAGTTTTGTTATAAAAACAGTGACACGCCCCCTTTTCCAACGCCCATGAGATTTCACCAGTGGATGCTGCTCGACTTATAAATCCGACGTAATTCAATATGTATTGAGCCACGCCCTCTTGTCCATAAACAACAAATAATATCTAGAAACCATCTGCTGGATATATCCTCCATTGCATCTAAAGTAGTAGTAGTAGTAGTAAAGAGTAGTTTCTACTCGTACCCACATATTTGAACATCACAGCGGAATACAGCACAGCACTGCCAGTATAGAACATTTTGAAGGCATTGCCGTCACCTCACAAAAAACCGATAGTATCGAGAGTGCAAAAAAAAACCAACGACAGTGGCGTCTCACCACCGATGATGCCATTGATAGAACTATCGATAGTTCAATTTAGTTTTAGTTTAGCTTTTTAGTTTGGAAATTTATATATGCTTTGTTTCTCTTCGTCTTCCTCTTTTACTGTCCCACTAATAAAATAAAAACAATTCAATAAAATAGATAATGGCTTAGAACGCCGAAGTATGACATTTTCTTTAGCTTTAAATTTGTATAATAACTTGTTTCTACATGATTTCTAATCTAATAGATATAACGTTCAAACTGACGACTTAAACATGTTGAATGAACTTAAACAAGTTTTGTGAACAAAACCAATTCAAAAACATTTTTATTTAACACGATCTAATACAACGTTTACATTGAGCGCAAATGCGTGATTTGGGCAAAAATTCTCAAATGCGAAGCCAAATCACGCATTTCCAAATACAAATTCAAATCTACGAAATGACTCATTTCACCAAAATGATGAAGCAAATGCGATAAAATGACCTGAATGAATGAATGAATGATGAGCTGTGGCAAGAAGACATGAGCGTTGAGCGTTTGACATTAGCTGCCAAACGAAATGCAAACGAGGCAATGTAAACACTTTGAAATGACGGCCTAAATGCAGTATAGCGAACCATCGTGAAAAAATTAAATAAGTATGCTCTTACATAGAGGTTTGGCTCTTGCATCTAACGAACTACAAAACGCCCACAAAAGGCGTGGCTCGGGTCAAAGTTCAAAGTTGGTATCAAAATAACGATATGGATATCAAACGAAAGGTCTTTTTTATATCTTTCTAATGATATACAACATTACACATATAATATTTACTAATACGCAAAAAATATTTTTTTATATAAAAATTTAAAAACGGATATTTTTTCTCGAAAAACCCCATTATTAAGATATAATAAATTTGTTACCGTATTATAGCCTGGGGAATTCCCTTTACAATGAAATATAAAAATGTATACTGTTGTCTTTTATGAATATATTTTTTTTAATTTTTTCGAACTCGACTCATTACATTTCCAAGAAAAAGGTCCATGTAATCCAATTTTCGGTTTTTTTCATGAGTGTTCGCTATACTGCATTTGTTCCGAAATTACTCATTTGAAATTACGTATTTGGGCTCAATGTAAACATAGTCTAAAACTAGTTCAGCGCAGGGTTGTATTCGAAAGCTTTCTATGGAAAAGCTGTTTTGCCAACAGAACACAGCTATTCACGTGTGAGAAACATCTCTTAAAATTCAGCTGTAATTTCGTTAAAACAAAAAACAAAAATTCGTTTGTTTTGATTTGAAAGTTTATTTTAAAACATTCAATTTATATGTAATAAAAAATATATATAAAAAATTAATTGGTCCCTTCCATATGAGAACACTATTTATTTTAACACGTTCTACCCGGCGCATTTTTTCGATGTTTATACGCATTGCGTGCACGAGATGACAAATTGTTCGTATAGCGCCACTTTTACTGCGCAATTGTTTTCGTTATTGTTGGCAGACAGCAGAATGTTAGTTGTTCGAATTCTGGAACAGGGCTGATTATGCGAATTTTGTAGAAAGTGCTTGGTACGCCAGATAAATGAATTTGCCTGTGGACCACCGGTGGTCCACGCCGCCAGATAAGCGCAGTGCCCGTGGACCACCGGTGGTCCACGCCGGGTAGAACGTGTTAAGCAAAAACGGAATAGCCAAAATTTTCAAAGAGTGGCACTCGCATCATTTTCACAACAAATCAGCTCACAAAAATACTTTTTTTTCATTGATTTCAAACAAACAGATGTCAAACTAAACCACATTAAGGAATGTGAACGGTCGTGTTCAACAAAAAGCTCTTTCCATTTAAACTTGTTTAACGGAGTCAGTTTGAACGAAATATGATTGTGATTTCATGCACTTCTTTAGTTTTAATTTTTTCCTAAAAATAATTTTCAAATTTGTCTTTTTGTCTCTATAAAATAAAATTATTATCATTAATAAAATTTTTTATTTCATATTTAAACATTTTTTATTTAATTTATTTCATAGATTTAATTTTTTTCTTTACAAAATAATAATTACAGTTTTCAAGAAAATTTTTCACCGTGTATTGTTTGCTGTAAGCAATATACTCCAACTTTTTAAATTCTAAGCTCCAGCGCCTTCGACAGTGCTGTCAAAGCATATGATTGGCGACAGTCGGTAAGGCAACGACATCAATCATTTTGACAACACCTACAACAATAACAACAACATTAGGCAAACTCACCCCGTCCAAAGTGTCCCACCCACAGTCGACAGCAGGTAATCTAATCCAATTATTTGACAAACAGCAAATAGCACATGGACAGCAACACCAAACAGCAACAAAAACAAAAACACCACAAGCAGCTCTTTTCTTAAGAACAAAAATAGCCGCTGGCAAAATGAGACGCAACAGAATGGGACGGGCGGGGTAATGACGAAAAAGGCAAAGAAGGCAAACAAACAAAAAAAAATAAGGACAGACAAAGCAGAGGAGGGAGTGGCATGAATATTGAATAACTACCGCAGGGCAAGTTAAATAACCAACGGCAATCAGTGTGCACGCGTAGCAATAATAACAACAACAAAAACAATAACAACAAACATTTGAATTCGCAGGACTTGCATACTGCGCTGAGTTGCCTGTGTAGGAGGTGAGCTAAGAAGAAAGAAAGAAGGACAGCAAGTGAACGCAGAGCCAAAAAGGGTATTTTTTTTGGCTTTGGGGGAGAGTTGGCTACATAAAAAGCTACAATTGTGTGTGTGTGTGTGTGGGTGTGTGGAAGGGTGGTGACTGTAATCCATATGAATGTGCTGATTAACCGAAAAATCATGTATATCCCGAAAATCCCCCACAATGGAATGAGAGGTAAGCTCAGCTTATTCACTGCCACCAGAACCCCAAATAATCCACTGTAACCGCAATGGGGGCAGACAATACACACTCATGCAATACACACACTCACATATGAGAGTATAAAAAGAGTTGGTGAAGTATTAATATGCGAAAAAAATATAAATAAATAAAGCAAAATGGGGAAATTCTGTATTATGTACAATGAGTGTGAATTTATTTTAAGCAATGCCACTGCCACATATCACAAAAGTCAAAATGTATTGACACAAATAACAAAATATTGAACTGCCAATATAAATAAAAAAAAAATTTAAATTTTCTCTGCTTTTTATACAAAAACATTTATTGAGTAAAACTATGCAAAAACCAAATTAATTTTCTAAATTATGTGCCATTTTTACATTTGTGTGACACATTCAGAATAATTCCAACAAACAGTCAAATAGCCACATTTTTATCTTCATTCGAGATATTCAAATTCGACCGCATAGTTTTAAGCAGAGACCTAAAATAATTATTATCGATATTTTTGGGAATACAAAAATTGCCCTAATTTAAGAAATTTCTATAATTATTGCTTTATAATAATTATTCCCAATAAGAAATTTTTTACATCGCCTATAACTATTATCATGTAATAAATATTTTTGAGTTGCAAAATAACTCTTATAAATTACAAGTATATTTTTCGTTGTCGATAATTATTATTTTGGGATTTTTGTTTTTTAAATTGCTCCATAACTTTTATTAAAAACTATTTTAATTTACGTTACCCATAACTATTATTTTGAGAAATTCTGTTTTTACGTTGCTTCATAACTTTTATTTATGATTTTTTTCATTTACGTTGCCGATAACTATTATTTTGAAAAAACAAATTTTTTACATTGAATTACCACATTTGGGATATGAATTGATTTTTAATTGTTTTAAATTGACAAACGTAAATTAACTGCAGAAACCTAAATTCCACCAACAAGTAAACAATTAAAAATCAATTCATACTCAAAATGTGGTAAGGCAATGTAAACAAAATTTCGCTCATAAAAGTTATGAAGCAACGTAACAATTTTTTTTTTTTCATAATAATAGTTATCGGTAACGTAAATAAAATAAGTATAACGTAAATAAAAGTTATGAGGCAACGTAGAAAAAATTTTCTTTCAAATAATAGTTATCGGCAACGTAAATAACAAAAAATCATAAATAAAAGTTATGAAGCAACGTAAAAAAAATGTTTTCAAAATAATAGTTATCCGTAACGTAAATAAAAAAAGTCATAAATAAAAGTTATGAAGCAACGAAAACAAAAAAATTCCAAAATAATAATTATCGAGAACGAACAAAAAATTTGTTTCTTATAACAGTTATTACGCAACGTAAAAATTAATTGTCGCAAATAATAATTATAATCAACAAATAAAATTTATGTTGCATTGAAATAGTTACATTGCAATTATTTTCTTAAAAAACTTATAATAGTTAAGTCCCTGCTTTTAAGTAAATATTTAAACATATTTACCAATCAAGCAAAATTAAGTGCAACATGTTTATTTCAGAATTCGTATAGATTCTTTAGTCTATTCATAAAAAAATATTTATATAAAAAAGAGAGCAATGCTTGCAGCTGCCATCAGTGACCCACTAAATAGCAAAAAATAAATATAAATAATATGAAATTTATAAAAACCATTCATCTCGCCACTTCAGCCATTCATCTATCCATCCACTTCAAAAACCGTTTGCCACTTTTGGCCCATTTAACCCATTTAAAGTAAACCAAATATAATGCTGCCACGACGGCTGCACAAAGCGGCACAACACAGCAAAGTCGACGACCAGCAAAAAGGGTAACACAAAGCAGAGAGCAGAGAAAAGTGCAAAATGTTGCGTCCTTGAATGCGAGTGCACAGAGCATTTCGCATTGTGCCAGCCACCGCACTATTTGGCTATTTGAATTGCAATAATGGCACCGCAGCAAGAAGGAAACGGTGCACGTACACTTGAGAAATACCAACACAACTATGCGTGGAGCTACTTGTATGTGTGTGGGCACGTTTTACTTGCCACTTACAGTACGCGTCACGCACACTGGTAAACAACAACACAAACGAATGGCAGCCATGGTGGAATTCCTCGGAATGTTTTGTGTTCAACATCGACTTTAACGTTTTACAAGCCGCAAATATGAAAACTACGAGAAAGCAAGTTCGATCTGACCCCGAAAGAGGTTCTCTACATTTGTGGTTAAGTGAATGAAATGAACCAATTCAGCAACAAAACTCTGATCTACCGAGTACGTAAAATTATAGTAAATTTTCTTTGCAGATGAGACAAACCGATTGCTGAGCATTTGAATGGAGAGTGAAATATTTGTAGGAAGATGTCTAAATAAAGATTTTAACGGTCACAAAGGTAGTAATCGAGTAATGCATGGTTACATTGGAACAAATCTTTGGTGAATAGACAGATGGATGAATGAAAAATTTGGTTGCATATTCAAAGAGTTGATTAGACATTTGGCCTGTTGAACGAATGTTGTTGTAACAAATGATCAAAGAGGCAGTGAGATCAGTTGGATCACTGCACAGTGATTCGTTCCATAGACAAAATTCAAATATTTACAGTCTCAGAATTTAACAGTTTTTATGCCATTTGAAAGGTAAAACTCCAACTAGGAAAACCCCAAGAAAACTTTGGAAAAATTAATACGCGCACACACAAAAACTGCTCAAAGTCGAAACTTTAAAAAAAAAAATTTAAACACATGTTTTCTGTTGCTTAGTCTATTGAGTAAACAAATTTTACAAATAAATGGATAGCAAGAATTTGCTAAAACTTTTCAGTATAGACTAAGAATTGATGTGGGCATTTTTGCTTTTAATGCTTTCTCAAAATAAGTTGAAGCTGAAGCTTCTACTTAACAATTCATTGAAAATATATTTCAAAATTCAAATCCCGAAAATTGGCCAAACTTAGAAGAAAATATCTAAAAAGTATGTTAAAGTATGTACTTGGATTTTTGTGTATTTTAAAAAGCATTATTTCTTTGTCGAATAATGTAAACACATCCTCCGATATCTACCGATCTCAGTAAATAATTCAATTTAAAAAAACCTAAAACACCTATTTTTCGATAAATTGTATTTATCCCTGAAAGTATGCAATCAACATGAAAAATAAAAAAACTCACTATGCACAGTGATTCGTTCCATAGACAAAATTCAAAAAATGTATAGTCTCAGAATTTAATGATTTTGATGTCATTTGAAAGGTAACTGAGAAAACCCTAAAAAATCCGTGCAACAAATTTATTAGTGTGTGTACAAAAGCGGCTCAAAGTTGAAACTTTTTTCACAAAAAAATGTAAACACATATTTTCTGTTTTTTAGTCTATTGAGTAAAAAAAAATTTAAAAATACATGGTTACCAAAAAGTTCCTAAATCTTTAAATGTAGATTTAAAAATGATGTGTCCATTTTCGCTTTCAATGTTTTCTCAAAATTTGCAAAGCTGAGGCTTCTACTTTACTTTTAATTTAAAATATTTTTCAAAATTGGAAACTTGGCAAAACTTTGAAGAAAATATCTAAAAAGCAGGGGTGTAGCCAAGGGGGGAGTTTAGGGTGTCAGAACCCCCCATGGCCTATAATTATTAAAAATTTGTACTCACTATGCATGGTATGTACGTTCCTACATTAGCAGAAAGGTCTTTTCACCTTTAAACATTTGAAAGAATAACAAAAAATGTTGTTGGTGAAAACGATATGATTGTTTTAAATAGTCCCCTTCAGGCTCAGTAAAGCTATTTGCATGATCTAAAAGCATGTCCAATGAGTGTTTTAGATCGTCGGCTGGAATGTCCTTCAGGATGTCGGTGCAAGCCTTTTGGATGGCTTCTACGTCCTCAAAACGCCTTTGTTTAATCGGTAAATGCATTTTTTTGAAAAGGTGAAAGACGCACGATGCCGCATCAGGTGAAAACGAGGAGTGGTTGATGGTTAAAATTCAACTTTTAGTCAAAAATCAGTCACAAGTGTCTATCGATGAGATGGCGTCTTTCGATAGCCAAAAGTTCAGGTAAATGCGATACGGAAGCGCCTGGGACCACCCGTGTGGGTATGTGGTATACAAAATAACAAAAATAACAAATAAAGCATGACTAATATTTCCAAAAAAATTTATTTTATGTTATTGAAAACTACTGTCGAATATGTTCTGTAAGTCGAAATCATAACTACTTTGGATAAACACTCTGGCGGATATTGAACATGAATATTAAAAAGATCACCCGGGTGAGTATAAGGAAAGCGAAGGTTAAATCCAATTTCAAGTCGATTTTGGCTGATCTATGATGAACTACCGTCAAGTTTTGATGGAATCTGCGCTGATTGCGGGTTTCAGTTGGCTAACACGTTGGTCATCATTTATGTCCGACAATCGTTTTTAAATCGCGTGTACCACTCATGAACTCTGCCACGGGATAAGCGATCATCACCATAAACTTGGTCCATCAATTGAAATGTTTCGCTTAAAGTTCTACCAACTTTAAAACAAAACTTAATATTGGCTTTTTGCAAATTAGCATCGAATTTTTGTACCAGTGACAAAACATACTCTTACTTCGAACAAAATTTCATGAAATTTTAATTGCACTAAGTCACATATGGGTGGCACCACCACAAAATGCCCTCTTTGAAAAGTGCAGTTTACTTTAAAAAGCATGTAAAGGGTTTTTTAATAGCCTTCGGATTTAATTTAAAAAACAAACACATAAAATTTATTTAATATTTAATTTTTGGGTCCGATTTTGGCATACTCTCTCCAACATATCGGTCGGTATCTCACGAATAAATTCTTCAATATTGGATTCTAAGCGTCAACCGTTACGGGCTTGTCGCTATAGACATGAGCCTTAACATAGCCCCACAAAAAATAGTCTAAACGCGTTAAATCGCACGATCTAGGCGGCCAATTGACCGGCCCCAAACGTGAACAGTTTCACCGAACTCGCCTCTCCATTGGGCCATTGTTTCGCGTGCTGTGTGGCGGATACAGCTGCGATATTTTCCTCTGTCTGCACTCTACGTATGCGTGTTGGTGGTTTAATGTCCAATAATGTAAATTTGGTGCGAAATTTAGTCACACAATTCCGAATAGCCGCCTCAGAAGGTCGCACAAACTGACCATAAAATGGAAGAAGTGCACAATGCACTTTCTTAACCGAGCATGAATTTTGATAGTAAAATTCAATAATCTGCAAGCGTTTTTCGTTTGTAAGTCGATTCATGGTTAAATTATAGACCAAACTGAACATGTTTGACAGTAACATGTTACACGAAAACAGCTAAGCTGCCAAAAACAGTGTTGCCAAAAAAAAGTTGCTAAAAAATCACCCTTTAATATTAAATTGGCAAACAAATTTTCAAAACCCCCCCCATGGCCAAGTTCTGGCTACGCCCCTGCTAAAAAGTATGTGAAAATATGTTCCTATTTTTTCAAATTTTAAAAAGCATTCTTTCTTTGTCGAATAATGTAAACACATCCTTTGATATCTTCCGATCTCAAAAAATAATTCAATTTGAAAAACGGTCTAAACATCTATTTTTGAAAAAATTTATTTTTTGATCCCTCCTTCTAATTTTGTCCCGCAGAAAGACAGTTATAATGGAATGAAATGGATTGAAACTGTAGTTCATGGCATATCTATCGATGGAGTTAAGTGAGATATAGCAAGAAAACATCGGACTTGTTGACGAAATAGTTGCCCAGATACATGATTGGAGGCATTGACATACGGTCGAACAAAACTTTAAACTCTAAAATTGAATTTTTAATTTAGCAGAGCTACTAATACAATCACACACATTTTGTGCAAGTATGTGCTTATGACAAGTGCAGACTGCTCGGCGATTTCGCACACAGGATCTCCGTTTAGTTCGCTTGGGCATCCGTCTGAAGCCAGTGTTGCCAGATCAGAAGATTTCCTCCTAGATTTCAAAGATTCTTGGTCTTTTAGGAGAATTTTTAGGAGGAAGAATTGTTTAAGAAAAAGCTTGGGAGATTTATATTTTATGTTAGGGGATTTTTCGGATCCTTAGTGGATTTTTAGGAGATTTTTGTATAGGAAAGTACACTGCTGTCACAATGAAATCCCGCCAAAAATGGCACTTTTTGTTTAATTCATTGTTATATGTTTTGTTTTTGTTAAGTTTTTGTTGTTAAGCTGAAGATGAATTAAAAAGGCATTACAAAAATTATATGTACCTATATATTTTTATTTTTTTTATGAGAAGTTTAATTCCCTTAAAATGACGCAAATTAAAAAAAAAAATTTTAGACGATTTTTTTTTTTAACTTTTGGGAGGAAATTTCAGTATTTTTTTTAAGATTTAGGAGAAAGTATATATTAATTTCAGGTATCTGGCAACACTGTCTGAAGCCAAAACTATGGGACGGATATTTAATTGAAGGCATGAACAAGCACTCCAAGTGATCTTTGCACTATCGGACTGATGAACTGAGAGTCACTAAAGTCAAACTAATATTTATCTGGGGAAAAAAAGAGTCAGAGGATGAACAGTAGATTGAGTGAATATACTGACGACTGACGACCGTGTCAAACTCCAAATGCTGTTCATGTTCTCATGTTTAACCCTACGCCTACTTTAATCAAATTGAATGCATCCTATCAAAATGTTCAAAAAATACCTGTCGATGTAAACTACGCTGGTAATTATTTTCGCGGAAATATTTTTTAAAAGGTTGGCAGCACTGTTACAGACATTCATGTCATGTCGGTATTTATGTGCGAAATGGAGCTCGTAATCCAGTTGAGAAAAAATGGCACAGAAATTGTTGAACACAATTGAATGCGTACGCAACAGTGCAGTCAAAGTTAATGTCGCATGAAAAATGTAGAAAATGTCATTCGCACATTCACACACACACACACGCGCACACACACACGCGTACACACTTGAATGCGCAACGACGCAGGCCGCAACTCTTTTCCATATATCACCAGACGCTGCGGAATGCGCTCGCACCGAATGTTGTTGTTATTTCTGGCATGCGAGTCGCACACTTGGGCCGCTGTTGCTCTAGTTTTTACCACTAAGCACTATACTATGTTGTTGTTGTTGTTGTTGTTGTTTTTATTGATGTATGTTGGCAACTATTAGTGTCGCTGCGGCTACTACAGACAACGATTCGCACGTCACTGTTGCAATTGCTGCGGACAACAAGTCAACTTGTTTGACAACACCAACAACGGCAGCCACACTAGTTGAAGACGAATGACAGCAGCAACACCAACAACAACGACAACCACCGCTCGAACAGTCACAACAGCGGCCATTTTGAACTCAGTAGTGTCAGTAGTCATTGCGACAGCGCTGTGGCAGTTGCGACCTTACGTGGTGCCACACTTGCACTTCATGCAATGGCAGCAACAACAACAACAACAACAATACCTTTTCTATATGTAAGTACTATATGTGTGGGTTTTTAGGCGAACATTTAGGTCAACAGGCGTTGTGGCAAACGCAGCGCGCACGTTGCAAAGTGTCTGCACGCAACAGTTGCCACATGCCCAGCAGTGCCGTCTTGCCACCGCCGCTCGCAGTTGCTTGCCGCCTGCTGCCGGAGGGCAATTCGCCTTCGCAATGCGGCACAAAGTCATAAAGTGCAGTGCTGTCGACGGGCGACGGGAGTTGCAAGTGTTGTCGGCGTTGCAGTTGCGCTGCGAAAAAGTTGCCACTACAAGTAATCGCAATTTTAACGCCATTTCATGCATTTTATGACACTTTGACACTTTGCCGCTGCCACTCAAGTTGATGTGCGGCGGCGACGGGGGCTGCCAACAACTTCTTTCGCTGCAGCTGCAACGCTCAAAAAACGAAACAACACTTACAACATTCTGCGGCTGTCTTCTCTTCGTTGTTCTTGTTGTTGTTTTGATTTTTGGCCATTTTGGATGCGCCTAATGAACTTTAAATGTTTAATAATTAAGTGAACAGAACGAGAAAACTTTCGCCTCCAGGCTGGTTGTTGTTTTTTTGTGGCAGTAAACAAAACTAAAACTAAAACACAACAGCAACAACATTTCAACTTTAAATATAAAGCAAATGGCAATTAAAATGGTAAATTTGAAGAAAATTTAAACAGTTTCCCTGTGCTAATTAAGTTTTTGGTAAATATTTTTATAATTTTAAATTTTCCGAATTGAGAGGCCATAGCGGAATAAGGAAAAAATGTAAAGATACATTTAATTTTGTATAGCTATAACAAACAAACAAACAAAACCTGCAAAAAAACAAATGTTGTTAAAAACTACGTCAGAAAATCATGGAAAACTTTTGGCGACTGTGCGGTAAACATAAACTAAAACAAAATTTATATTTAAAAAAATTAATTAAATGATAAAATTGAGTTTAAATATTACATATTATTTTTTAAGTATCACGCAGGGAGAAAAAATGGAAAAAATATATATTATAAATTAGTATACGAGGAATATAAAGTCGTGTCTGGGTATAGTGAACCCCCTATATAGTGAACACCCAAATTTTTACATGGAGTGCTCTAAGTAATGAACAATCGAAAACATCTAAACAAAATAGTGAGCAAATAAAACCAGTTTTTGAACAAAATTGTTAACCTTGATGTAGTGAACAACCTCAATACTATGAACAGGCCTTGCAATACTTAGTTCACTATATCCAGATACGGCTGTATTGGAAAAATTTGCGATTGTATCAACGTTTTAATGCAATAAAAAATAAGAAAATTAAAATTCATAAAAAAAATTTTAAAAATAAATTTTTTGAAAAAGAACATTTTTTAACCTACAATAAAATATATTAAAATTATTAATTTCAAAAATGCATATTATTTTTTTCTAAGTACCACGCAGGTAGAAAAAAATGGAAAATTATATATTATAAATTAATATACGCGGAATATATAGAAAAAAATGGCGATTGTACCAAAATTTTAATGGGATAAAAAATAAAAAAATTTTAAATTCATAAAAATTTTTTGAAAAAATTTTAACTCAAAATAAAAATTATCTTAAAAAATTAATTAAATAAAAAAATAAGTTTGAAAATTACATACACTATTATTTTTTTTAAGCATCATGCAGGAAGAAAAAATGAAAAAACTATTCATTATAAATTAATATACGAGGAATATATAGAAAAAAATTTGTGAATGTACCAAAATTCTAATAGAATGAAAAACTAAAATTATTAACAAAGTCGATAGCCCTGGTAGCTAGTGCTGATAATTTATTGTAATTTTAATTATAATAAATAAATAAATTATAATAATGATAATAAAATTGTTAACAATTAATAATAAATTTTTGGAAAAAAAATGTTATCCTAAAGTAACAATTATATAAAAAAATTAATGAAATGAAAAAATTAAGTTTCAAAATTACATTCTATTTTTTAAGTGTCACGCAGGTAGAAAAAAATGGAAAAAATGTATTATAAATTAATATACGAAAAATATATACAAAATAATTTATGAATGTACCAAAATTCTAATGGGACAAAAAAATTGCAAAATTAAAATTATTAAAAATTCATAAAAAAATTTTGGAAAAAATATATTGAAAAAATTAAATTAAAGGCAAAAATTAAGTTTAAAAATTTCATATTTTTTTAAGTACCACGTAGGTAGTAAAAAAATGGAAAAACGTGTATTAAAAATTAATATACGAGGAATATAAAGAAAAAAATTTGTGATTGTACCAAAATTCTAATGGCATAAAAAAATTAAAATTATTAAAAATTAATATTGTTGGAAAAAATATATTAAATAAATTAATTAAATAAAGAAATTAAGTTTAAAAATTGCATATTATTTTTTTTAGGTACCATGCAGGTAGAAAAAATGGAAAAAATAAATATTAGAAATTAGTATACGAGGAATATATAGAAAACAAATTTGTGATTGTACCAAAATGCTAATGGGATGAAATATATTAAAAAATTCAAATGAATAAAAATTAATACTTAATTAATTTTTTGGAAAAAAAATTTTTTAGGTTATAGTCACTTTTGAGTACCAAAATTTTTTTAGTAAAGCGTCTAAGTAATATCTATTTAATTACTTTATATTATACATATTATTAATTTTTGTTTTCATTTATTAAATTTATTCTCCCAGATTGGGGATTAACTATTAGACTGTGGGAAATTTCTACTTATAATGTAACTAATATTAAAAAAAAAATGTAATAATCGTTATTGGCTTGGGGGCTCCTTGCCCTTCCTTAGTTGAATTCCTTTAATGGAGTTAAATTGAAAAATTAAGCATAACTTAAGTTAAATTTAACTATACAAATTACAGGCGAAAAATCTTACGTAAGGACATATAAGGTTAAAGGAGAGAAAACCTTGATATAAAAAAGTCTTTAAAGAACTTTACAAGTTTTACGAAAAACCTAACTAGGCAAACAACCACTTAGTTGGAAAAAAATTTTATGTAAATAAAACCAAAATAAAAATGTGAATGGCATTGAAATGAACAAAGTATAGCTTAATTTTACTAAATTAGCTTTGGAAATTGGACTCGGGCTAGTAAAGAGCTGAAGAATGACAATGTAAACTTTATGCTCAGAAACTTAAAAAAAAGAAACAAAAATTCTGTGAGATGTGAGATGAAAAAATCTTAACAACTTAGGTGAACTTACACACCAGGCCAAAAATATGCAATCAATTTACTATCTCCAATGCATAGTCAAAGCAATCAACTTTATATGATACATATAAGTTTCTCTTTAGTTCAGTTAGATATTCAAATTTTTTTGCTCTGCTGTTGAATCTTTTGAGATAAAATGGGAGAAGAATAATGAAAATTGACAAAAATTATTGCGTACTACCTGCAGTCATTCTTACTTAAATACGAGTAGTCTTGAATATAGTTTTACACAAACATTGCATAGACCATCAACGCTCACACTCGCACTCACACATGCAACATCGACACTGACACTCACTCATACACACACACACACACACAAGTTCAATTCAGCGCCGCGCCATTTTTCGCTGATTTCATTTTGCGCACAAGTCACAACGTCACTGCCACATTTACACGACAATGTCTGCTGCGCTATTATTGTTGCTGCCACTGTCGCTGCCGCTGCCGCTGTCAGTGTCGCTGTTGGTGCCAGTCGTTTGTGCTGTGGCAGTTTGGCAGCGCCGCAGTGCATTGTTAACGCGCTGTTGCCGCACTTGTTTCGTGTTGTGCCATGTTCCGCGTTGCTCAGATTCTTGCTGTTGTTATTGTTGATGTTGTTGCTGTCGTAGTCGTTGTTGAAACTTTTTAATTCATGTTGTGAAGCGAAGCCGACAAAGTCAGATTTATAACGTGTTGAAATGTTACATGAAATGTTCACACTTTTGTACTTTTGCACTGCTCAAAAACTTGGCTGCTGCACTCTTGGCTCTTGACTCCTGAACCGAGCGACGAGCAAATGCACTGCGAGCGCTTGGAGTGGTGTGGCATTGTTGCTATAATTTAATTTATGTGCACAAGAATGTAAAGACAAGTAGAAATGCATTTTTTATGCAAGTATTTTATTTAAAAAGTGTGCATGAATTTGTAGTTTAAAGGAAATTCTTTAATAAAGTTGAAAGTTGTATTTTAAAGCATTGTAAACAATTTTCGATTCTTGGTCTAAAAACTGCAATTCGTTAAAACGGGGCCCATGACGCCAAATGTTGCAACGTTTTCCATGCGACGCAATACTAGGCCAGTGCCGCCTAAAGGTATGCCTTAATTACTGTGCAGAGTACAGCGCAATGCCGACAGCTGACAGAGGCCAAGTGCTGACTGCAGCTTTGCGCGTTGATTTTGCGCAACAGTAGAACTATGCAAATTTTATGGCAGCCTCATGCAAAGAAATGCCTCAAAATCGTTGCATAACTTACGGCATACTTCGAAATGGTGCCGCGTGACGTGTGTTGTGTTAGTTTTGTTGTAAAAGAATGAACTGCTCATGGGCGAGTTGTATGTGCCGAGTGCATAAAATTATTTTGGTGTCGCTGTCACAATTTTGATGCAATTTTAATTGAAAGTTTGCTCCACTTTTTCGAAGACAAATGCGAAATGCTTGCGAAGCTTTTATAGACAAATTTAATTGAAAGGTTGCTCCACTTTTTCGAAGACACATGTGAAATGCTTTGCCTAAAATAGACGCGATTTGAGTAGCGACATATTTGGATGTATTTCTTCAAGTATTCTTTAATATTTTAACAATTTTTCATTGAATCAGAAAAATTATTTTGTAATTCTTCAAATATTCGTCAATATTTTAAAAATTTTTCCAATGAATCAAAGAAATGATTTTATAATTCATGAATTTAATGATCCGTGAATTAAAAGAATTATTTTCCATATTTTTGGAAATACAAAAATTGCCCTAATTTAAGACATTTCTATAATTATTGTTTTATAATAATTATTCCCAATAAGAAATTTTTTACGCCGCCTATTACAATTATCGTGTCATAAATATTTTTGAGTTGCATAATAATTATTATCGTTGTCGATAATTATTATTTTGGGATTTGTTTTTTTTACGTTGCTTCATAACTTTTATTTATGACTTTTTTATTTACGTTATCGTTTTTTTGCGTTTCTTCATTACTTTTATTTTTTTTATTTTTTTATTTTATTTTTAAAATTCACGTTGCCGATAACTATTATTTAAAAATAATTTTTTTTACTTTGAATTACCATATTTTGGGTATGAAATGATTTTTAATTATTTCAAATTATCGAACGCAAATTAACTGCAGAAAACCAATTTCCACTAACAACTAAACAATTCAAATCAATTCATACCCAAAATGTAATGTAAGGCAACGTAAAAAGAAATTCTCGCTTAATTGATTTTGTATCTATTTATTATTTAAAATACTGATACTCAAATAAATTAGAATTTTTGTACTTCATTAGAATTGCAGCTTCCGCCTTTTTTTAATATTTTTCGAACCAATAAAGTTAGAGTAATGAAATTTTGACACGTGATCAAGGAGATTTTGGGTTTTAACATAGTTACTTTTCAAGGAAATTCTATATAAATTTTCAAGGATATAAAGGATTAAAATTTTAAAAGGACCTTATTCATATCCTTTTTTACAAATAGATAAAAAAATCAATTTTATTTAAATTCTTGAGCCTTTCCTCTTTCATTTGATATACATATCGCCATATTCTAACGAGGTTAAGTATTTTTTATATTTTTTTTATTTTTTATCCCCTTCAAAATTTTGAAGTCCTTTTAAAAGGACAAAGGATGTAAAAATTAAAAACTGAGTACGCAGAATTACTATGTTTGGTCTTTAATTTTACGCCCATATGGATTTTTTCCGGTGTGAACAATTTTTTTAATTTTTGTCGCACGGTGTTTTTAAAAAATAATAAATGATCTACATTTAAGATAAACCACATTTATACATAGCTTTGACTATTTTATTGTTTTTTTCTATAAGATAAACAAAATTTATTCATAGTGAATTTGAATGAAAAGAATTAAAGAATGAATGAATTGAAAGAAAAGAATTAAAACTCTTTAAAGCAAATCTTATCAAATTATAGATTACAAATTTATATTTACTGCCGCACCTCCTAACCTCACATTGTACTGCTGGACACACTGAATGACATTTATTAAGCCCGATAAGGTCTGCGTATCGGTGTCAGTTTAAGTGACATATTTGTTGCAAAATTTATAAGCATTTACATTTGCCATGACACACGTATTTATTTACAAAATGGAAGCACGCCAGCAGTCGAATACACATTCACTAACGCATACATATACAATTTAATATTTAATATTTAAGCAGTAAGCACAACAAAACTGACAACTCATTCGCCAAACATACTGCATACACCAGCCCCTGCCCCCACCAGCCCACCATCGCATCACATACGCTCACACCTACCAACAACTATGCGTTGTTTGCCGCATTGTTGGCTGAGCTTGAAATTTATCTTCTGTTTAGGATAATCATAATAATTATTTATCTAAAGTAATAAAGTCGTAGACAAACAGCTACAGCTACAGCAGCAACAATAATAACAGCAACAACAACAACAACAGCCAGCAAACTGTGATACATATCAGCAAGCAAGCAGCGTTAATGCCAGAATAGCACAGAGCAAAGGATATAAAGTAAAGGATGTGTGTGTGTGTGTATGCACACACATACGCACCGTAGATGAGTGTGCGTGCGCAGCTATTTCAGTATGCGAATACGTGTCGTGTTCATGTCGTGTAAATCGCATTTTAACACACTCGTTGCTGCCAGCTTCCGCCATCCACGTCGCCTAAATGGCAGCGAAAAATGATGGTCGCTGGGTGGTTGGCTGCTGGAATGCTCAACTTCATTATTCGCGCCTAAATGGAAAATTAAACACATTCACACACACACACACACAAACACATAACTGTCAATGGCTTCACCTCTGTGTGTTTGTATGTGTGTGTGTTTGTATGTGTGTGATGCAATGTTTTCGCTGCAGTGTAGTCTGGATAATGTGAACTAATATTGTAAGAGCTGATTCACACTGCTACGCTTAAATTTGTTACTGAATTTTTTGATAGATTATTTTGGCATATTACATTGCTTTCTCAGTACCATTACAAATATAGTACAAAGTAAAATTATTTCCGGAATGTTTATATATGTCAAATCAATGAAAAAAATTATTAATAAAAATTGTTTTTGAGTCCTTAGTACTGACATACTCAAACTATCTCAGGTCATGCCTGTTGACAATGTTGTGAGTAGCTGACCTTCGCTCCTTAAGGGGGGAACTACCTTTAGACACTTCAAAAAATCGATTTTTTTTTATTGTTTTAATCGATAGGTATATTGCCTTAGAATATCGTGTCAAAGTTTCAAAAGGTAATTCTCGAAATTGTGGAAGAGATGCATCCCGGAAATGACTGGCGCCGAGCTCGCCGAGCGCGCCGAGCAAACTTTAAACGGCATTTTCTCGAAACCATGTTTTTCAAAATTGTGTAAGTGATAATAAAATTACTAATGAACAGATTTTCATTATCTAGCATTCATTTTAAAGAGCATAAAAAATTGTTCTATCTAAACTAAAGATTTAAAAAACAAAACATTTTTAGACATTTTTTGACTGCATATATAACAAAATTTCTTGTGAAAATCCTATTTTTTTTTTGTGAAGCCTGTTTTAGAGGGTTAATTTTCGAATTTCGTAAAAATTTTAGTTCATCGACGATAGAAAACCCTCTCGAGTAAGAAAATGTTTGGTTTTTTTATTTCAGACTAAAATTGCGGCCAGCATCACTTACACAATTTACGATGTCAGCGGCGATATGACTTACAGAATCATTAAAAAATTTGTTAAATTTCTGTTTTCACTTTTACAAAAATGTTTTTTTTTTTACCTCAGACATCACTGTAAATATATATTATATTGATTTGAAAAGAACTGTTTTCATTTCCCTGTAAATCGACTGTAAAAATTACCTTTTTTTCGGCCTCTAAAGGTAGTTCCCCCCTTAAATTAGAATTTAATTTTCTTAATTGAAAACGTTGTTCTGCTGCACAAACTTTGGTACACAACTGAACCTAAGTTTCTCTATAAATGTTTGAATTTTACACAATCGAAGCGCATGAATCATTTTGTGACGATCAAGCAGCTCGCTCTGCGCAACTGCGGGCCCCCTAGCATAGGCAACACAACACAATAGGACTGAACGTGCGTTTGTTGGCAGCAGCAGCATTGCATACTTTTAGGAGGCATGGCAATTTTGATGGAATTATTGCATAGACGATTCGAGGCAATGCTGGAAGATTCGAGTACGAGTTGTGCTTCGGGCAGACAAGTATAAAACTGGGGTGGCTTTCCATAAGTCGATATCGAGCAAATACGTGTATCGAACTATCGTTTTTGCTTTTCGTAACACAAAATGTCATCGTGTCGTATCGAACGTACGATACAAACAGCTCGATACCAATTTTGCTCTCGTTTTGCTATTTTTCCGTTGTCAACCGTAACAAAATGTAAGTATGAAATTTGAGTATTTTTGTGATTTTAATACATTTTTTTATTTTTTTAGGAGTCAACACGAACGCTGCTCATATCAAGATGCTAATAGAATTTATGGAGCAACATGACGAATGAGCAAAAAATATTTTGCAAAATTGAACCACCGGCCAGGACAAGAAAACAAATTATGCTTAAGATTGACGGAAATGCTAAACAGCAATGGGCCTCCAATGAAGCCAACGAAGGGATGGCATCTCTTAACCTTCGTCTATTGATTGGAGTTTCACGACCAAACTTCTCCAAAAACAATAAATAGCGCCAATTGTACATATTTAGTCTGGAAAATTTCCTGCTTTCCCGCTGTTTCTGAGAGCTCCAAAGTACTTTCCACACACTTCCCCAAAAATGAAAACGAGAGTTCTCATATCGAGTTACGGAAAGCAAAACTGTCTCGTTGAGCGTTCGATATCGAATCGATGTGTCGAGCCAACGACGGTCGAGTATCCAGTTGCGGAAAGCCACCCTTGAAAGGGAAGGGAAGGGTTTCTAATTTGATCAAACCGGGCCCTAGAGTTGATAAGGCATTGCAAATTCTTTATACAAACGACAGGGCGCGAGTTGCGGGTTGCGTTCGATGTTTGTTTGCAAAAAATATTTTAATTTTTTTTATTCTGTAACGAATTGATTGCAGAAATACTTTATTGCTTAGAAACTTCATCAGTATGTTGGAACGTGTTTACAAATGATTTTATTTATTTTATATTTAATAATGTTTGAATTGCTTGAGTTGCAGCTCTGCGCTCGAAAAGACTTCAGCTTGCCATCACTGTTTCTAGCTGCACTAGAAATGCCAAACTCAATGGGACATGAACTGCAGAAAAAAGCAACCAAATATCTGTTGCCTTTAGCGTATGAAATAATTTAATTTTAATTTTTTAATTTAATTTAAAACAAGTTATGATACAATGTTATAATTACAACTATTAAGGAAAATTTGCAAACAATTTGGGTATTTGTGTACTAAAACCTGGGCACTATTGGACAAATGGGAGAAGCAAAAAATTTACTTCAAATTAATGCATTTATTTTTTCTCAGTTTTGCATCACATTGTCACTGATTTTGACAAGCAATGTGTTTTATTTTTATTTATTTATTTATTTTATAATTTAGTCAAACAAAAATAAATTTTAACCGACCATCGATAAAACTAGAATATTTCAAAATAATAATTTTAATTAAAAAAATTCAATAATAATTTTTTTTTTTAATTTAACTCAAACTATAGAACATGAAAAGCAAAAAATAAATTAAGGTTTACGCGAGCAATGTTCACACCATCCAGACTTCACTGTATTCGCAACTTCGCATACGCTGCTCTATTCCTTTCTTGTATTTGCTTTGGCGACCAGTGGCACACGCACAGCACTCCAGCTTCTTCATGCTTATCCTTATGCACAAACACACTCACATACCAACGTGGCATTCGCTTATGTGTGCGTGCGTGCACAGCTTCCGAGCGCCACGTACAATACATTTGCAATCTTATCGAATATTCGCATGCCCGCTGTGTTCCCAAATGCCATCACACTGCACCCCATTCAGCGTCACCGCGGCAGACAGACAGACGGCATCTAGCAGCTGTGCTAGTGCCAGTTGCTGCGAACTTCTGAGCGCCTGGTGTGAAATTTTACACTTGTGTGGGTGTTTCGGGTATTTGTCACTCATACAGCTGCACGCACGCTCACAATACACCCCCAGACACCCATACACACTCATTTACCCAACGACTCAGCCACCGAATTGGCAAGTTGATTTTTTATGTAGAGACCCAAAGAGCACAAAGAGACATTGACACTCACTCATACACCTACAACGCTGCATACAAATGCGTACAAATTAAATCAAAAAAATACTCGTACAAACATTTTCAATAAAAAATGCCTTCGCTTCAGTGAGCGCCGCTTTTTATGCAGAAGCAGTGCGTTTGGGTCTGTACGTGTATATGTGTGTGTGTGTGTGTGTGTTGTAAATACCCGAAGCACATTGAAGCGCATTCAGACGCCACCCACACTAAGTGAAGTTCAATGAATTACTATGCCGACGTCATGACATCGCATCTGTATGTATGTATGTACTCGTACGAGTGTGTGGCCATCGATTATGCCTGCTGGTTTTCACAATTTCAGGTGGGTTTTGTTGTTGTTGGAATTATGCATGCCCACAAAGCACCCTTGATTGAAATCAGTTTAGGGTTATGATAAATAAATCCCATAAAAGCTAACCACAAAAACCTGGTTGTACAGTGTCAAATGTGGTAAGTTTTGTGGAGAAAAAATCATCAACGATACAATGCAATATTTGGAAAATTTGACTTTTGTGGAAACGCAACAAAAACTGCGCGCTTGGGAAATTTCTGAAATGAAAACATTCGAAGTAGTGAAAAAAGGAACTCATTAACACTTCGACTGACATACAAAACAAAATCCGCACGTGTTCATTGAATGGAATGAAGCGTTAAACTAAAACAACAAAAAGTGTTTTGCTTCGTTTGCAGCTGTTTCCGACGAAGGGTTTGTGAAATCACTCTTAATTAAATAATACAAATTGTTTCAGGCCAATGGGTTTACTAGTCTCTTGACTCAACTTTGTTACAAACAATACAACCAAAACAATTTTTTTTTTTATTTCGGAAAAAACATAAACCCAAGGTAGATATAATAGGGGTACCGGTTAATTCGTGCGGTTTTCTAACAGAGGCCGTAACTTGATTTTGTGAACAGTGATTCACCTTTCCAAATATGTGTTGGAAAGCTGTTGTCTTATATGTAGTTTCAGAATCAGTATGTGTCATTTAGCTGAAGCGTAAACAACAATACTTTTTTTTACTCTGAAAATGTCGAATTTTGTGCCGAATAAAGTGTTTTTGCGGGGAGTACTTTCTTCATTACTTCAATATGAAGAAAAAGGCTGCCGAAAGTCATCGTATTTTGGTGGAAGTGTATGGTGTGCATGCTCTAGCTGAGCGTACGTGCCAGAAGTGGTTTGCACGGTTCAAAAGTGGCAATTTTGACTTGGAGGACGAAGACAGCCAAACAAGTTTGACCAGCTGGGTGTGATCTATTATGAGCTGTTGCAACCGAATGAAACGATCACAGGGGAAGGCTACCGAGGACATTGATGCGTTTGAGCCGAGCACTGCGCGAAAAACGGCCGGAATATGAACAAAGGCACAGCAAGGTAATTTTGCAACATGACAATGCTCGGCCACATGTTGCACAGGTCGTCAAAACCTACCTTGAAACGCTCAAATGGGATGTCCTACCCCACTCGCCGTATAGTCCAGACCTTGCGCCATCCGATTACTATCTCTTCCGATCAATGCAACATGGCCTGGCTGACCAGCACTTCTCCAATTATGAAGAAGTCAAAAATTGGATCGATTCGTGGATAGCAGAAAATCATGTCAACCGGTTTATTGGTTTAGAAATAACAATCCCAAACGTGAAAAAAGTCAGGGAAAATCCGAAAAAAGTGACACGCCCATTTTTTGCGAAAACGGAAAGTAAGTTTTAACCCGGCGTCATTGTGGCTACTAAACAGAACTTGGCCGTTGTGGCCGGGTAAATTTTACCCATGTACATTATTGTACACTGAATCAAGCTTATGTCAATATTAGTTTTCTATAATAGGGAAATAGGTAGTTAAATACATTATTAATAAAAACAAACATTTATTTATCATAAAATGAGCATATTACTCATCAAATTAAATCTTTTTATTCTGCGATAATTTTTTTAGAACATAACTTAAAATGCGTCGGGTATTAGATACCCGGCAACAATGACGCCGGGTTAAAAACGGTTTACGGATTCGAAATCAGCGCTCCCTAATTATCCTAGAACTGATGTCAAACCCAGAAAAGCCGACCAAAAGTCGGAATTTGTTGCCCTGTGTAATTGCACTCCCAATAGATTCTAGTGTTGGCTACCTCGATGAGTTAAAACTAAGTCGAGTGTCACTGTATACTCGCAATCCAATGCACTAACCAGCGTAGCGCCGACGACCACCGTATCACAATCGCCATCAATCTACAAAATTCTTTCACTAAATCGAAACACATATTGTTTGTTCAAGTCTTTTGAACATACTTCCTATGTTATTCATGAAATTCCGTAAGCAATCAAATGACAACATTTCATTAATATATATTTTTTTGTTCGTTTAAGCTACCTATCTACAATCTACCTATCTACTAATACAATAATTATAAAATTTCTGTAGGTCCTGCGGTGTAAAAGAGAGAGACTCTATAAAATTCGCACAAAGCAAATGTATGCTTTGTAAAGTGCTGCCAGATTTCAAGTAAAGCAGTTCTTACAATAATTAGAACATTTCTGAAGAATCTGCGGAGCAAAAAAATGAGACTGTTGATGTTTTAAATACGTTAAAACTGATTCAAAAGAACCCTTTCCGGAAATTTGTACGATATGTCGTAAAATTTTTTCTAAGAATTTTTATATGACGGTTTTACCATTTTCATAAAGTAGGCTGTTTGAATTTTATCGTTTGCTTGCCTGCCACGCCCATCTATAAATTGCGTGACTAATAAAGTTCGACTATTCGACAAATTTCGATTTAGAAATACAGTTACTAGAGGACTTTATGATTTACTAGGAAGGAACAGGTTGTTTAAAGTTTGTCATGCGTATTTGCCACGCCCACTACGCTAATAAGTATCGGCTACATTGAGTATATTTCTGTAAAGCTAAATGAATATTTGGAGATTTTGTGTATTATTAAGGGGAAAAGGAATTTTCAGTGACAAAATGGGTTATATAACTTATCTTCAATATATATAACAGAAAGTGGATGTATGTGTGTAAACACATCACACTCAAGCGGACCAGCCGATTTCCATGGGTTTTTGTTGGATTTGTCTTGAGTCAGTTCAGGTTTATGCAAAAAAAATGCCGGAAAATCTTTTGGAAAAGTCGGAAAATCCATGCTTGTTTGACCGCGAATCACTTCAGAACGGCTGGACCGATTTGGGTGTTTTTTGTTGTATTCGTAGTTGTCAGAACAAGGTTTGTATGAAAGAAAATTTTAGGAAAACGGGGGCGTGACACTTTTTCACCAGCCCAAATTTGCAGACGATAGCTTAAGAACCATAAGTCACACATCAATTAAATTCGCCGGGTCAGCTATACACTAGTCAGAAAAAGTTTGCGTACAGGCTAGTAAAAATTATGTTATCACCAATTTTGACCTCAAAAATGGGTTCTCTGTTTACCAAAACTTATCCACATTATTCATATATGCCTTAAGTGCACTTTTTGTTCGGTTTTAGATGCATTAAAATAATAATTTACCATGTATTCGTATTTATTGACAATATACTCACAAAACGGTGCAGCATAAGTTTGCGTACAAAACTAATAACGGGAATTTCCGGTTATGCTCTTTATTTTTTTTTTTGGAAAATTTGTATTCCATTGAACAGTAAACGGACTTGTAAATTATTTGGAACCGTATATGTGATTGAAATTTTATAGAAAGCAATAGAATCCAACAGAAAAAAATTAAAAATGGATAAAAGGATGATCTTACTAAAACTTTCCAAAATTGACAAAAAATTTCATGAAATTATGGAAACTTTTGGGAGAGCACATTCGTCATTTCGAAAAGCCATATTAAATTTCGAAAAAACAGAAATTCTTGCTTCTTTGTTACGATCTGGCCATTTTCTTAAGCTACCCAAGCAATAGGATTAGATTGTTTTGCGATCAGTGCATCATAATCTTAGGTTAGTTGCATCCGATATCTTCAGAAATGTGCAGAAATATTTTATAAAACCCAGTAGCAGTGACTTTATAAGAAAAGTCCTGAAAAAAACATATTTCCCCTACATAACAGCATGTAAGAAGCCCATATTTAGCTTACTTACAAGGAGCACAGAATTGCTTTCGTAAAAGAGTCTAGAAAACCGGATTTCCGGGACGAAATGTTGTTATCTATAGAAAGTGGGACGATTCATTATTCTCTGATAATGGTTTGGTATATTTGGCATTAAAAGGCATCAACTAATTTGAAGAGGATTCAGTTAACAACAAAAATCTGACATTAACAGTAAAGCATAGCATATGAGGGGGTATGGTATGGGGCTGCATGACTAGTAAAGGAGTGAGCAGGCTGTGTTTTTTTATTCAGAAATGGTTCCGAGGGGTTATTTACATATTCTAAAAGCTTATGCAAGCCAAGGTTTCAAAATTTTGGATCAGGTTCCAACATTTCTTTTCATCTTTACGATGACCTTAAGGCGCAAAGCATACGATGTGAAGCTATGTTTGCTATTAACTGGCTCAACAAAGTTGAAAAAGTTCCTCCCTAGTCACCTAACGTGCATCTAATTGAGTATAGAAGGAGTTTACTTGAACCCTGATCCCAGCAACACTCCATCCTCAAAGATATAGTAAACCAATATAACAATTCAAGGATATAACAAAATAACCGCTGAAAAAACACCGAATTTAATAAAATTTACGCCGAAACTTCTCCAGGGAGTTTAAGCGAGAAAAGCATATTCACAAAGTTATTAATTTTTGGACAAAACTTAGTTTCAATTAAATTTTAACTACATAACCTTATCTTGTGCGCAAACTTTTTCTGAGGTGAATTCATAACATATTTTGTTTTTGGCCCTTCTTATACAGTTTGGTCCAGTTTTTGATTTTATTATCTTAATGGAATAAAAGAACTAAGTTTACGGAAGAAATAAAAAATATTTTGTTTTTGAAAAATTACTTTAAGTGATTTATTTTTCATATGAAAAAACTACGTACCCCTTGTACGCAAACTTATTCCCTTGCGGACCAATGTACAATCGTATAATACAAAATTGACTGAGCTGTAATTCTTAACCCAAACCAATTTTTTTGGATATCTTGTTTTATTTGATTGCTAAAATGTTCAAAGAGAGTCAATATTTTGAAGGAAAAAATTTTATTTCAAGAAATGCAAAAACTTACCGGAAAGGGTTAAGATAAGTCATAACATAGAGATTATGTTAACATTGCAATATTTGGAATTGAGGTCCTATAAGGTCCTGTAAGCTTAAGTTTCACTTAATAGCCAAAATTGATGTCCGTTGTGAGAGTTTATCAGTGCTAACGCACAAAATCCGTAACACATACCAGAGTCTTTAAATAAATGTTGTGGAAAATTGGCCGCTTTAATTTAACCCCGAAAAATCATTAGCCCCGCCCATACGGCCGCACAAATCTTCTTAACTATTGCACACAAAAAAAACCTTATAGAAATTATCATAAATAAATTCCCATGCCACACTCGTCACATAACGTCGACTGTTGCAATCGTTGCTGGCAGCAGTAGCAACATCAGCTAACACAACAACACATCGCCATGGCGATACTTCATTAACGCAACTTTAGCAGGAGTTTGCGTTATTAAATGCTCAACATCTAAGCCGTAAAATGCGCCCACCGACAACAAGCTGCTGCTGCTGTTATTGTTGTTGTTGTTGTTGTTGATGACGATTTGCGCCAACTCAGCGGCAATCTGCAGCGGCAACACACCGTCAACGTCAGCGTTGACAGCAGCAGCAACGAAATTACATAAAACGGAAGAAACAAAGCGCACAGCAGCGGCAGCCACGGAGAAGAAGCAGCGGCAAGTGTGTGTGTGTGTGTAGCGGGAGGTGAAGGAGGAGCTGGCGCTGGTGCAGGAGTTGGAGTTGAAGCGGCCGCATTGCAAAATGAAACCGACGAGCGAGTGTATTGAGGAGAAGTAAATTAAAGCGATTTTAATTACGGTTACCACGGCGATGAATGGAAATGTCAACGGAGCGCCCGTCGAGTGGCGCCGCTGACGACAGCCGTGGGGGCGTGAGCGACGGCGACGAGCACAGCAGCGAAAGCAGAAACCAAAGCAATGCCAAAGGAAAATTTCACTTTGGCAAAAAGGTTAAAGCGTATGCTAGCGGGATAACGGTGAATTATTGCACGTGCCAGGATACGCACGCCCCACGATAACACACACACACACGCACACTCGCACACATCTATGCGCCGCATAAAATGTATATGGAGCGAGCTAAAATAGAATGAAGCCGAGAGGGGGGAGAATGAAAAGCGAGATTTGCATTGAATTTGAGACGACGTGTGCTCGTAGTGCTGTTCGAGTTGTTGTTTTTTGAGGTGAGGTGATGCCATGTTTATACAAAAGTGAATGTCGCATGTGTGTGTGTGTGTGCGCTTTATTTGAAAACGAGTGGCAACAGCATGGAACTTGTTTATATAAAACAAAAAGCCACAAAAACAACAACAACCAACCAACTCAAATAGCAACAAAACTGGCAACAACACAAAGTCAATGCCAATGGCAACAAAGATGCGTACAACAAACCAAACAACAACAACAACAACCACAAGCACCGCAACGCCAACACTCGCTGCTATTTCTCATTTATTAACGGTTTCTATGTCCTTGCGCCAAATGCAAAAAAAAAACAAAAAACGACAACCAAACACAGCAAAATTTGAAATGATGAAAAGAAAACCGGAAACAGTCTGGGAGTGTGACCTCAGGTGGCGCTGTTGAAGCCTGGATGGATATTAAAATTTAATATTGAAGTGAGCGGGAAGTTTGTTTTTGTTGTTTTAGCGTTAATACGAACACAAAATTAAAATCAAAATTGAAAAAGCGCGAATGTGTGGAAAAGGTGAGAAGGGTAAATATTCTGCGAATAGTAGACGGAAAAATAAATGCGCGACAACTGACGCCATCGGCGACACCGGCGACAGTCAGCAGCAGCAAAATAATAACAGCCAGCGCGCCACAGGAGCAACAGAATTTCGCTGTGTCAGTGCCACGTGAGCGCCGCAATTGAGTGGCAGCGCACGTGGGCTGCATTAGCGCTCGCAAAGTGGCAGCCAGCTCGAGCTGCTGTGGCGTCGCGTCGCGTCGGTCTCTGTTTGGTCGCAATGCGAAAATATTTACACTTGTTTATTTGAATTTGCAAGCTGCCGGTTGCCACACTTGCCACAGCAGAGAGTGAGCAGCTTTTTCTAACACTGGCGCCGTCTGATAGAAAAATCCATTTTTTTGTACATGATAAAAATTATTTATTTAAATAATACGAGAGAAGCCATTTTTAATGGAGTGTGTGAGAGGGAATTAAATTTCAATATTTCCTTGAATATCCTTTCATATATTCATACTCTGATAATAAATCAGAACGAAGCAAACAGACAACACTACGAGTTGCCAATGCAAGTTTAGAAAAACTTATTCAAAACTAATCAAATCTGAATAATTTTTATTGGATCATTTGAAAACATATTTTATAGCTTTCAACAATTTTTTAATTTTTAATTTAATTTTTAATCGAATCGAAATCATATTTTATGGCATTTTTAAAGGATATCTACTAGAGACAAATAATTCTAAAATTGTGTTTCTCGATTTGCATATTTTTTTTCATTGGTTTTTATTATTATTTAATTTAAAACAATTTTTTTTTTTATTATTTTAAAAGCTTATTTAACCCTTTCGCTAAGGAATTTTATCTCGAGAACGGCTTTTTTTAAACTGTAGATAAGAAAATTTGGAAACAGAATTAAAAAGAAGTGTTTCCGATGTAAGCATAATCCTTGATCCCTCGTCGTTATCTTGGAAGCTTATAATTTTCAGCAGATGTATGGACATGCAAAATCTGTCAGATATAAAAGCCGCATTAATGCAACGACTTGTGGAAGCTAATTTTGCTATGCCTCCTTACCAATCATTGGGATGCCTTGGGTTTGTAAATATATTTAGTCGTAGAAAGTTATGTTTGTTTCAAGTTTACTGGGACATATTGTCCCAGTAGTCGCACGAGGATTAACATTCGGAGAACACCCTGGGTCATGTAGACCCATAACTATACTTTAAGCAACAATACCTGCTCCAAAACCTGATTTTTCCTCGATTTTTTTTCAGTATGCTTCAAAGTTCAGAGGTACTTGTAATATTTATAAGTATTTAGATTGCTGCCAGTGTTACCAGATCAGGAGATTTCCTCCTAGATTTAGGAAATTCTTGCCCTCTTAGGATAATTTTTAGGAGGAAGAATTGTTTAGGAGAAAGTTTAGGACATTTATATTTTATGTTAGGGGATTTTTCTGATCCTTAGTGGATTTTTAGGAGATTTTTGGATAACGAAGTACATATAATGTATTGGGAACACTGGAAAAAAAACATATTTTGGCAACTATTTTAATAGTCAAAGCACCCTATTAAAAATTTATAATCCTACAAAATGTAAGCTCGTTCTATCTCGTTCTCACTTATTACTGTTACAATGAAATCCCGCCAAAAATGACATTTTTTATTTAATTCATTTGCTATATGTTTTGTTTTTGTTAAGTTTTTGTTGCTAAGCTGAAGATGAATAAAAAAAGACTGCATTAAAAAATTATATGTATACCTATATATTTATTTTTTATGAGAAGTTTAATTCCTTTAATATGATGCAAGTTATAAACAAAATTTTGGGAAATTTTTTTTAACTTTAGGGAGGAAATTTCAGTATTTTTTTAAGATTTTGGAGAAAGGCATTTCAGGTATATGGCAACACTGATTGCTGAAACAATGTTTAAAGTGCACAACAAAATTAAATTTCAAAAGGTTTCATAGTTGTTGAATTATAGGCCATCAAATGTAAACAGGGTCTAATTGACCCAGAGTGTTTCGGAAGATTGCATAAAATGAAATGAAATGAAAATCCAATGAAATGTCGTCATAACTTGTAGAGACAATAAAGTGTTGTATCGAAGAAAATGGGTGTGATATCTTCTTCTAGTTCTAAATTATTCATGTTTGTGTAGAAACTGCTTCATGGATATTTAAAAACACATCTGATAGGAATTGGTTAATGTTCGTTTATTTGGCCAATTTTTTATAAAGAAGCCCATTAGAGTTTGAAACACTAAATAAATAATATAAATATAATTAAATATAAATATAAATTTATAAATTTGTGAAAATTTTTCATCTTTGACCTTGAAACAATTTCGAGATTTCGTCATAACTTGTACATCGATTTCGATATATTTCCTTAGTGTTATATCAAAGAAGATGGGTGTGATTTCATCTTCTAGTTCTAAATTACACACGTTTGCGTAAAAACTGTACATGAATACTAAAAAATCTTTCCGATAGAATTGCAAAATGGCCATTTCTTCATAAAGAAACCCATTAGAGTTTGAAAAACACTTTTATGAATTTATCAATATTTGAAAATTGTTCATCTTTGACTTTGAAAAAATCATGCAAATGTCGTCTCAACTTGTAAATATTATTGCTCTTTTTAAGCATAAGAAATTTTGATCATTTGCAAGCTTCCTGCCGTGAAGTCCATAGTGGGATGAATGATTGCAAAAGTTTTAAAAGAGTTTAAAATGAGTTTAAAGGAGTTTTGAAAGTCTAGCGCGAACGGTCGAAATTTAAAATTTTTCGATTTAACAAATTGGGGGTACAACATAAGATTCGTTATATTGGACGTCCACTGTAATTTTTTTCTTTACTCTAAAGATTTTTACGTACTTTATCAAAGCATTTTCACGAGTATCCTTTTATAATTTTCTACTTTTAAAATGGTCCTAAAAGGATTGAGTGCTATGGAAGGCTTGTAGTCTTCCTGCCCACCCTCACATCCTTTTATTTTGATTTATTTGGTTTGGTTTTTTATAGCAACATTTCCTTAAAAATTTATATTTAGTAAGAATTATATTCTCGTATTCGTATCTGTCCGAATAGAAATTTTGAATCCCCTGTTCTGGGCTTTCGGTGGTTACCATTGATGCGTAGTGTCGCCGTTGTGTCTGTCGGTCCCCCTAAGTTGATAGTACTGAGTTAGAATTTGCATTGTATTCCAACATATATCATCCATACAAAATATACAAAAGTATGTTTGCTTGAAAATCTATCAACATACAATGGTACAAACAAAATAGTGAAAGTCTCATTGATAAAAATCCTAAAGGAGTACAAATTTTGTTTGCAATACTCATGGTTTACAAACTCATACAGTTTTTGGTATAAATTTTAAAAACCACCAGCACATAAAATTGCTGACAACAATGAAACAGTTAAAAGAAATGCATTCTCACTCAGATTTATTACCGCATAAAGTGTTGAGTTTCTGCTGTCCTCCTCGCGCTGACGCGGCATAAGTGCGTCTACTGGTATTTCGACGCTTATCAGCGCGTGTTCCAAAACAATTCACTGCACTTTGTTATGGCCACCCAAGCAGTGCTTGTGCGGCGTTAAAAGAACGACAGATATTTCAATTTTAAAGTACCCACACACGCGCGCACGCTGCCAGCTGGCAGAGACAAACAGCAGCGATGCGGATATCGCAGCGCGCACTTTTATTGGTCTTATCAATTGAATGCGTCAGAAAGCCAATAAAAAGGACACGGCCAACAACAATAACCGGCGCATCATTAAATCGTCTGATTACGCGCGCCAAAATCGAAGCGCGTCCGACTCCACCGCAGCCACCGGCACCGATACCGACACCGCGGCCAGAAACAGGATGCGCTCGAGTGCGGGCTATAAAATATAAACTACTACACACACCATGTGCGCGACCACACACACACACGCACACACATGTGCTGCTTTATTGGTGCGTACGCAGACAACACACCGAAATTGGCCCGAAGTGAAAACGATAAATTTGCGCCAAGTAAGTTTGGGTTTATTGTTATTGCGGCGCACAACAACAACAACAGCGCAGCGTCTGGCGCGCTTTCGTTGCGGTTAGTGGCGAACGAGCTGAACGCTCCAACGCGTAATGTGGCGCGTTGCGTTGTGGCCGGCCGAAGGATACGCGACGCAGTAGACGTCAGTAACGACAGAACTGATTTGCGAGCGACAGAGACGTCTCCGTGCGTCGAACCGTAGCGCTTGAAGGTACGTAAGGAACTGTTGGGGCGGCTGGCAAAAAGTTCACTTTTTATTTTCAGGACGAAACGGAATTCGTGTTCGAAACGAAAGGATGGCGCGTGATTCGAACCACAACAAGTTGGCTGGGTGGTGTTGGCCCTGACGAGGCGCTGTTATCAAGTGTTGCTCTCTTAGTGTCCACAAAGCGGAGAGCGAGCGGCGCACCAATGCGCAGACGCACTTCCAGGATACACAAACGCCCAACCGCCCAGCGCTCCGTCACAACAGCAACGTGTCGTCGTGGTCATAAAAAACAACAGCAACAAGCGCCACAGCACAGCTGATTGTGGCGGCGTGCGAGTGCAACTGGTGGTTCGGCTGCCAGTTGGCGAACACCTGTTCGCCTGCTCGTGTGCTGCTGAGCATATGGTCGCAGTTAAGCTGGCTGCGTACTTAAGCTTCAACTTTTCGACATATGGACGGGCACAATTTCTGGGTGGTTGTATTACAGTCGAACCTTAATTATTCGGAACTTGATTAACCAATCACATAAACTTCCTGGGAAGCATTAAGAAAAGTTCCTTTATTAATCGAGTTGGCCAAAATTAAAAAAAAGTTTTATTAAACATGTAAACAACGAAATGATTTTATGAAATTTGTATATGAAATTATTAGAATTTTTTATACAAATTCATTAAAAAGCAGGGATCGTAAATAATTATTATCGCAATATTTCTAAACAAAAAAAACGATATGGAATTTTTTTTCATAAGCTAAAAGTATTACTCAGAAAATAATTTTTTAAAATACAATTTGAAAAATTGAATTTGTGGTACATGAGGCTTATTTGGAAATCAAAAACAAAAACTCGCCCCGTAATTTTTCTTTTGTGAAGAAAAAATAAAACTGAAAAATAAATTCTCATTCTGCAAGTGAAAAATAAAACTTACCGCATAATTTTTATTGTTAATTTTTTTTTATTAATTTTTATTTTCTGATCGAAAAAAAATCTACAATAATTGTTGTTCGGTGAGCGCAAAGTAAAAATTGAAAAATTAGTGTTATATTTTCATTTTTACAGGGTGGACCATTTAAGATTTGGAATTTGAATCGGTTACAAAAAAAAAACTAATGAATATTTTTTGAAAATTCCTGTTTTATTACAAAGCTTGGACTTTGTTATTTAAGAATGAAAAACGATATCGTTCATATGACTGCCACGACTGGCCTTAAAGTACGCCATTCGGTCAACCCAGTTTTCAAGTACTTTTTCGATTGTTCCGGGTAGAATTTCCTGAATGGCAACTTCGATTTCATGTTTCAAAGCTTCAATCGTCTCTGGATGGTTAGCGTAACACTTGTCCTTTACGGCTTCCCACAAAAAAAAGTCCAACGGACTTAAATCGCAGCTCCGAGGCGGCCAATTGTCTTTAGAATTTCGGCTGATTATTCGATTTTCGAAAACGGTGCCCAAAAGTTCGATTGTTACGTGCCGGCTGGTCATGAGCCTTCAGTTCTTGGACCAATTGAATTTTGTAAGCCTTCATACCGAGATCTTTATGCAAAATTCTCATCAAAGAAGTGCGGGAAATGTTCAATTCCTGAGAGCGATGGCGAGTTGACGTTGATGGATGTTCACGCACATTTTCGGCTACAAAAGCAATGTTTTCAACTGTGCGCACTGTACGAGAACGGGAACGGGTTTTTTGGTCCACTAACGATCCAGTTTCACGAGCTCGCTTCACAAATTGATCCACAAACTGAGTTGAAGGACAATCTTTTTTTTGAAATTTTTTTTTTGTAATTTCTAACAGTTTGGGTTGAATACTCTCCACTTTGGAAGTAAGTTCTCAAGATTTCCCAATTTTGTTCAAGCGTATAGCGTCCCATTTCGTAAATGTCAAACTTTTAACTAGATTACGAACACAAATTGAATGACATTTGGACTGCCATTCTTGAAATAAAGCGTAGTTCAAATTCCAAATCTTAAATGGTCCACTCTGTATTATTATTATTATTATTGGCAGGGAAAGTGCATATATTTCATGCATTAATTTTTATATTTAGCTTATAATTTTTACGGTCCTTTTAAAAAGTTATACCTACAAAATTGTTCAATAGGTAACTGGCCATAACAATCCGTTATCGGGTTATGGCCTACAAAAAGTTCTATCTAGGGTGCCCCTGCTTTACTTGGAGATGATAGGGCATCCTCATCTTGGGCCTTCCACAGAAGACACGATTTGCCTCTTCGCTGTCGACCGACTACCGCATCGAACACTTTCTTCGCCGGGGCTTCATCGTTGAAACGAGAGACATGACCAAACTAGCGTAGCCGCTGGATATTGATTCGCACAAAAGTGTTCATACCTTTGGATGTTCGAGGTTGAACTGTTTTGTACTGTTTTGGTAATTAATTTTGTGATTTTTGTAAACAGAATCAGAAAAGAAATATGCAGATCTTTCATATGCAAAGATAAATTAGTCCCAAACCAAGTACTTGACTTCTACTCCTAAGCAAAGAACTATCATCGTGGTGTGGTGCCTTCAGGATGCTCAATGCTGGAAGGAAAGAAGGAAGGAAGGTATATATTTATCTGGCACAAAGTTAGATTTGTGGCGAAGCTTTTCCACTTCTGTTGTGAGGTCAACGAAACTTTAAAATATATGATGTGGCACTTATATGTCAACAATTAGAGGATTGTCGAATTACCGAATCCTCTAGAAGAGGTCTTAATAGCCCAAAGAAATCGTTGCCCCTCTACCAGGATTTGGCAAAAATTAATTTTTTGTTTTCTGGCTTAAATAATAGGTACGTTTAATTCATAAAAACAATATCCAGTTGTTCCCATAGTCAAACAAACATTTTAACAGTTTCAATTTGTTACTCCGTCACAGCGCCTTGGAGCAAAGCTTCCCACATCCCATTTTTCTGAAAACCATTTTATTCAAACTAGGTGAACAGATTACTCGAACACAGATTATAAAACGTATTTTGTTTTTGTGCCACGTTTTATACTTTACGAGAAATACGTTCGCCCGTTTGGGAGTTAAAAAATAAGGCATGATGCTTTCAGCGCCATTCTGACTAAAAATAATATACATATTTTTTTCAATACTTCAATATGTGCTCAATACACGCTTGAAAAACAAATTCTCATACTTTTCCCAGAGTTGCGAAATAAATCGCCAAAGTTAAACCTTTTCTTCGGTTGCTAGAGTGTTGTTACCCATTAACTGAAACAGGAACTTCAATCCTTTCTATAAAAAGCTTAAGCAAACAATTTAATGGTATTTATGCTCACATATAAATATGTTTTTTTTTCCTATACTTATATCTATGTGCAACGGCTCAACTATTCCGTCACTCATGTTCACATTACTATGGCAACACTGTCTCCCCTCGAAGTGCATTGTCAGACTTTCAGGTTTACATTTCAAAGTTGCTTTGAATTTAATCAAATTTCTTCGTCTTTGATTTTCATTTTGCGCTCCGTCATATATCATCCACTTTAGCTGCTCGAATGCGTTGGCATCGCAGCGACGGTCGCAGCCGCCAGTGCGCCATATTGTTTACGGCTTAATCCAATAATAATGGCGCTCGGCTGGTGATTTGTGCGCACATTTAAGTGAAACTTAATTCGTGCGTACCTAAACGGCGAATGGTGGCATGGCGCCAGCATACCAACAACAACAACAATACAGAGAAACAAACTTTTTATTTATTTCTTTTTTTTTTAATGGCCAAATGTTGTTATCAATGAATTTTTGATGACATTTCAATGTTGGTTTATTGTTGCTAATGTTGTTGTTGTTGTTGTTGTAAGGTATGTTTTTCCTTTTAGAAAGTCTTTTGTAACTACGAGGTTGTTATTCGATGCCCGGCAGAGTTTTATTGCAAAAGTTTTTACAGTCAGCCCCCATCGCTGCCACCACCCGCGTAAATGTTTGTGCTGTAAATGGGTGTTTACGGGCGCTGAACTAAATTTGATTATATTATCGAATTACCTTAAATTGCAGTGACAGTGAGCTGGTGAGATGGGCATTTTGCGATAAGTCGAAGCTAAAATTCGATATTTTAGTGCTTGGAAATTAATTTCGTACAGCGCTGGACACAGTTTAGTTCGAACGGCAAGTGTGTACATATTTAGGAAAATTTTTTGGACTTTGGCCATTTGAAAGTTGAAAAATCATGTATGAAAATTATGAATTTATAATGAATTCAACTTCAAATTTAAGCCAATTAATACTTTTCGTTTGAAATATGTAGTAACTATGATTTTTTGATGATGTGAGACAGAAAATTTGACAGATTCACTCATGTCATCATTGAAATTATGCAGACATGTAAATATTTGTATAGGAACAGTGGGACGAACGAAACAAATTTTGCACTAAACTACAAATTTATTACACTTTTGAAATTGTTGTTGTTCTATACTTATGTTTAGCTGTTAATATTCATGGACGTATTATTTTATACTAAATTTAACAACTTAATTGCATTAACTCAATTAGCAATTTTAGCAATGTCGAGTACATCGAGTAAGCTTAGAAATTACGCCACAAAATCAGGATTTCAGTTTATTTAGGTTTAATGTATTAATTTGAAAAACTAATCTTTACAATATTTTATGTGTAGCCAGACTTTAAAATGTTTTTGTGATAAGTGCTAACGGTGTCAAGTAGTGCAGTTTCTTACAACCTAGAAAAATTGCTTTTTGTTGAGATTTATTTTATTTACTACAGTACCACAACTGTAATCATTTTCGAAATATGAGGTACTCACTAAAGTTTTTGTTATTTTGCGTTCATTTGCCCACTGTACAATACATTTTTTCAGAAAAACATTGTCTCTTTTATTTTGAAAAAACACATTTTAACACATTTTTTTTTGCACGAAATGCACTTCAGTATTTACATTTTTTTTCGAAAATCACATTTAACGTTTAATTTAGTAGTTTTAAATAAAGTTGGTCAAAAATAAAAAAGTCGACTCATTAGGTATATAAATGTGATGCAAATTAAATCATAATAGAGCTGTCAAGTGACATTTTAGAAAATTAAAAATTGTTCCATTTTTAATTTAAAATTCAAACTAGGTCCACAAAGTTTTCGTTCTGCGGGAAATTAAAGTTTTCTTCAAAGTATTTACATAAATTAAGATACTGATCAAACAATTTGGTATCAGAACAAATTTTATTGAACATATATTACCATAATTGAGTACAGTACTTTATGGATATAAGCGGCCCGGTTAATAAATTTCCCCGAAAAATAAAAAAAATATACAGCAAAACTAACGGTTAATGTATTTCCCTACTTAAAAGATCTATCCGCTCATAACGTTGCAAATGTGTGAACCATTTGAAGAAGTAAAAATTTTGACAGATATCGGAGGATGTAATTACATTATCCGTCAAAGAAAGAATGCTTCATAAAATAAAAAAAAATCCAGGAACATATTTTCACACAATTTTTAGATATTTTCCTCTAAGTTTTGCCAATTTTCAGATTTTTAGTTAGAAAAATATTTTAAATTTAAAGTGAAGTAGAAACCTCAGCTTTGCAAATTTTGGGAAAAACATCAAAAGCGAAAATGGCTACATCATTTCTTAATCTATATTGAAAGTTTTGGCAACTTCTTGGTAACCATGTATTTTTAAAATTTTTTTTACTCAATAAATTAAAAAACAGAAAATATGTGTTTAAATTTTTTTGTGAAAAAATTTGCAACTTTGAGCTGCTTTTGTACACACACTAATTAATGTTTAGCATAGATTTATTTGGGTTTTCTTAGTTGCAGTTTTACCTTTCGAATGGCATGAAAATCGTTAAATTTTAAAACTATACATTTTTTGAATTTTGTCTATGGAACGAATCACTGTGCATTGTGATGATTTTTTGTTTTTTTTTTGCGGCATGGCAATCTTTGGCCTGTAAAAACATATCACTCACATATCACTCAAAACTACATCTTTCCGAGAAAATTCAATTTTTAAGTTTACCATTACAGGCATTTCAAGGTTTCAAAAAGTTTTTCATGTCGTCATATGAGTAAAGTATCGAACCGATGGTTTTGACAGATATTCGATACACAAAGGGTTGTCATAAACTCGGAAAAATTTGTTTTTATCAGGTGTACAACTTTGCTTCCGCCGTTTTTTTTCCAAAATTAAAAGCTTTATTGCGAAAAAGTGCTTACAGATGTATTATTCAAAGTATTGTCCGTCGCTAGCGACAACTTTCTCCCATCTTTCCGGCAATTTTCGGATCCCGGCTCGAAAAAAGGAGTCCTCTTTTGACGCTATCCATGAAGCAATCCATTTTTCCAATTCTTCGAAGGATTGAAAATGTTGATCTGCCAGGCCGTGTGCCATCGAACGGAATAGGTGGAAGTCAGAAGGGGCGACATCTGGGGAATACGGCGGGTGGGGCAAGACTTCCCATTTCAGCGTTTCCAGGTACTTTTTGACCACTTTTGCGACGTGAGGCCGAGCATTGTCGTGTTGGAGGATGACTTTGTCATGTCGCTCTAAAACGTTGAAACCACTCCCGACACGTTCTTTCACTCAGAGCAGCATCACCGTAAGTTTCTGAGAGCATTCGATGCGCTTCAGCTGCATTTTTTTGCGAATTGTAACAGAAAAGTAAAACTTCCCGCAAATGGCGAGAATTGGGCACATAAACGCACATTTTCGAGCGTGAATAATACGAAAACAAGAACAACTGTCACTGAAACGGCGATGACAATTCGTTAGGCACTGTCCACACTCACTTTAAAGGCATTACCATCTATGTATTTCAACCAGCCTCAGCCGGTACAGCCACCTATCGGAAAACGGCGGAAGCAAAGTTGTACACCTGATAGTTATGACATTCTTGCAGCGAAGAAGCGATATGTTTGTTGAGTTATGGCGACAAGTGGTCAGCTTCGAAAAATTTTGTGCAAATGTACATTTTTAAAAAGTTATAGATACATAACTTCTTTTATTAATACGAGTACGTTGTGCATGCAGGTTTTTTCTATAAGGACGGTTGTTTCATTCGACTTTTTAATGTAAGCCCCAAAAGCTAAGCGGGTTTTATGTATACATTTTTGTTTGCTATTAACCGGGATTTTCTTAAAAGATTTTCCGTATAAAGTATTTGAATTTTAAGCATTTTGTTCGGTTCTTATACCCAGAAAATAGTGTACCTACTTATAGAACTAACAATTCTTGAAGGCGAGGATGGCAACTCTAGCAATGGACACACATGACATCAGCACTCGGATGTCTTAATCTTGTATTCTTTCATTCATGAAAGCGAACATCGTGTAGACCATTTTTGATTAGCAAACTTATCAAAGTTGGACAATGAGATTGTCCTGATTTTTTTCTCGTCTTTCGAAGGTTCTACTAAAAGTAACATCATGTTCATGGCTAAAACCAACATCAACCCCCTTTTATGTTACTGCAAATTTCCCCACTGTGTTTCTAAAGAAAATTATTTTACCTCCGTTTTGAGTCATAAACAAGCAGCGCCTTGACTCAGCGCTCCTTTCGTTGACGGTAACAGAATAACGTTGCTTCTATTTTGCGCTTTGTGACACCATTAAGCTGGGCACATACCGTCGCTCATTGCATAACATTGAACGCAGAAAATATAATGCAAAAACCGAGTCAACAAACAAACAAAGCGTATTGTCTTTTCAAATAGGCAAATAATGCAGCAACCACATACAAACATTTCCCGTTGCGCGGCGCTACCCAAAGCAGCAAACAAAGACATCCCAGCCCTAAGACGAGTTTAAATCTCTGCAAGCAACGCTGGCGGCAGCAGTCTTTGAAATCCTTCACCTACTTTTCATTTTGCCAGCCATTGCAGCAGAAAATCCGCTTAGCATTGCACCACACAAAACCGCCACTCCGCGCCACTGTCCCGGCAAATGCGCCTTCAGCACTCCTACGCCACGCTCTGCGATGCACTTCGGCGTATCGGCGCTGGGAATCTGCATGGAATGTAAATAGATGCCATGGGGCGCGGTAACGAGCTGCCAGAAACAGACGGACGAACAAACAAACAGACAGACAGAAGACAGTGAAGTTGACATTGTTGCTGCATGGATGCAACTCTCAGGAGTGGTTTGTATGTGTGTGTTTTGGTGAGTCCGAATGCGAGCGGATTATGCGATCATCTTTGACTAAAACCGCATAAATGTATTTTGTTGTTGTAGGATTTGTGTTACTGTGCTCTAAGCGGACGCACAGTTGCAACGGCAGTGGCTTAAATCTTAAACTGACCATTGCGATTGATTAGGTTTTTGTGGCAATTTCTGAAACAAAAAAACAAAAACGATTCATAATTATTAAGCTTTCGGACACAGGAATTCACCAGAAAAAAAAAACGCTAAAAATAAAAGGATAGGAGCTTTTTGAAAAAAAGTGTCAAAAATTTACTGCGTTTTTCACCTTTTTTCCCCAGAAAAAGTACTTTAAATAAAAAATTGTCTTCAATATTGTGGTCGATTCTTGTAAAAAATAAGTTAATAAAGAGAACTAAAATTTTTTTTTTTAAATCCAATCCAATCCAATCCGGGGATCAAGTGTCCGCAATGGAGGATGTGTTTTTTTTTCTACGCGACTTCAGCTCCACCTAGATAAGAGACAATATGCTAAAAAAGAAAATTTTGTTTGTGTTCCTTAAACCTTCACTATATTGTAAAAAAATTTTCAAAAAGATTAATAATAAAGGAGCTGAAAAATAAATAATTTTGTAAATCATTCAAAATTCCCCTTTCTAACGTGCCATGATACCTTAAAACAATTTTGCCCAAATTCATTGAACCAAAAAATGTGTTTTTTACTTATATTAGCAGTTCATGCAAAGATTTTGTTCCATCGTAGAAGACAAGACTCAGTGCATGGTACAATTATATACACTATGATCAATAAGTACCGGGACTGTGTATTTTAAATTTTCCGCCGTTGCCCGATGCAGGTAAAAAGGTCGGTAGGACCTTAACTGACATCTGTGTCAAATTTTAAGCGGGATTGCATCATTAGTTTTTGTTTGGCAGCTGTTAGCGTCAGTCAACTTTTTGTACTTCGTCGCATTTTACAATGGATAATTTTGTTGATCAACGTATTTGTTTGAAATTTTGTCTTAAGAACGAAATTTCTTGTGCCAATGCGCTTAAAATGTTGCAGAAAGCATTTGGGGAGTCTGCTCTATCAAGAACCAGAGCGTTCGAGTGGTATAAAATGTTCAAAAGTGGTCGTGAAGTGGTCGAAGACTTTCCTCGTTCTGGACGTCCTTCAACATCGAATACCGACGAAAATGTTGAAATTGTGAAGAAAATCGTGCTTGAAAATCGTCATGTGAGCCTCAGAGAGATTTCTAACGATCTTCACATCTCTTATGGAAGCGCACAACACATTGTTGTAGAAAACGACCGGATTTGTGGGCCGATAACAGCTGGATTTTGCACCACGATAATGCGCCGTCTCACAAAGCACACATTATTCGCGATTATTTGAACAAACACAGTGTGAATATCATCGATCAGGCTCCCTATTCTCCAGATATGGCACCATGTGACTTTTTCCTGTTCTCCCGACTCAAGTTACCGCTTCGTGAGATCGTGAAAGAGATTTGAGTCCATAGAGGTCATAAAAGAAAATGCGACGCGAGAGCTGAAGGCCATACCTGCTTCGGCTTACCAGAAGTGCATTGACGATTGGATTAAGCGTTGGCATATGTGTATTGCTTCAGATGGGGCTTATTTTGAAGGGGATAAAATAAATTTACCAGAAGAATAAAACAATTTTGTTTTTTTGACACAGTCCCGGTACTTATTGATCATAGTGTATTACAAGATAAACTAGGTATGGAAATCCGCCTCCAAAATTCTTTGCTTACGTACGCCAATTGTACGCCAATTTGAATGACATCTCCCAAAGTGAATTGTTGTATTTTGCAAGCAGGAGTTCGCAGTATTGTTTTGCAGCCATTTAGTCAACATTCAAAATTAAATACGAAAAACAATAAAAATTATGAGCGATGTTCTATTTAAAATACAACTTTCAAATAAGAAATATAAAAGCGGCCATATGCCAGGGCATAGTGCCCCCCGACCAATTTGTATTGATATATATTTGAATACTAGTATTAATATAGGTAACCATGTCCCATAGTTTTAATCCATAATAGTTAATCTCCGATCTGCCAGAATTTATATAGTAAATAAAAACAAAAGTTGATAACTTTCTAAGTAGTCATCCGATTTGGATGAGATTGAGACATATTATAGATATTACTTAGAAGCATTACCAGAGGAATCGTTGGAACTCAAAAGTGAATATGACCTCAAAACATAAAAAAAATTAATTTATTTAAAAAAGTTTGAATTTTTGATAAATTTTTATTTTACATTTTTTTTTAAGGAAAAAAGATTTTTTTAAGGAAAAAGTACGAAGTTAAAATTTCGGCACAATCACCAAAATTTTTTAATATATTTCTCATATAATGTTTTACAAAATATATTTTCCACATTTTTTTTCACTTTTGTGACACTAAAAAAATCAAATGTAATGTTTTGATTTTTTTTTTAGGTTATGTGTCCAATCACCAAAGTTTGTTTATATATTTCTCATATAATACTTTACAACATATATTTTTTCCACATTTTTTCCACCTGCGCGACACCTAAAAAAATAAAACGTAATGTTTGAATTTTTTAAGGTTATGTGTGCGGTACAATCCCAAAAGTTTGTTTATATATTTCCCGTATATTTTACAACATATATTTTTCCACATTTGTTTTCCACCTGCCTGATACCTAAAAAAAATTAAACAATTAAATGTTTTTTTTTGAAATAGTAACTAAAACATTACATTTTATTTTTTGTATCTTGATACCTATTTTTTTATGCGTAGTACCTAAAAAAATCAAAAATTGTATTTTATTTTTTAAAATAATAATTAAAAAATTACATTTTATTTTTTTATCACGCAGGTGGATAAAAAAGCCGGCCTCGATAGCCCAGCGGGTAGCGCGCTGGCTTCTCATACCGAGCGCCCCAGGTTCGATTCCTGGCTCGGGCTGGAAAAAACGCTCATCTCAATCGCACAAGTGCGCTCTTGGCAGGCAATGACAGAACCTCCAAGTGTGAAAGAAAAAACTGCCAATCGCCGTTCGGATTCGGCGTGGCCGAACGAATGGTTTAGGAACGAATTTCAGAAACTTTATGAACGTGTTCAAAAACTGATTCATAACGTTTATGAAAAAAATCAAAAAATTTATGAATGTTTCATAAAAAGTTCAAAATAAAGGTAGCCGCCCGCTCGGCTAGTACCCGAACCAAAAATGTGAGATTTGACTTTTATGAAATGGTTTATGAACGAAGTTTCACAAATTTTATGAACGCGTTCATAAACATGTATGAACTGTTTCATAAATTTTATGAAAAAAATCCAAAAATTTATGAATTTTTCATAAAAAGTTCAAAATAAAGGTTTATGAACGCCGTTCATAAGATTTTTATGAATTATTTTTACCCGTACAATAGCGTTAAATCGGTCACCTTATGACAAACATAACTAATAGTTGGTTGCTCTTTGGTCTTCCTTGGACATTATCTACTAATATGCTAACTTTTGTTGCACCCATAACATATATAGACATCTTTTTTTAAACAATTTTTACTTCTCTTTCTTTTCAATTCTTTTTACTCAAAAATTTCCATTAGCGTGTTAATACTGATCATCTCGAAAAGTCATTAGAGTGTTGAAAGAAAACCGAAAGTAACATGACTACCTGCACGTAGTGAGGTATAAAAAAATATCATATTCCATTAACCCCTGGTTGCACATCATCTCAAGTAACTTATAACTCAGACAACAGTACTTCAAAATGTGAACTAAAATTCATCTGATTGCAACAGAAACCAACTCGGCAGGTGCGAGTATTGTGGCAGTCAACATTTATTTAATGCTGCCAAAAGTTTTGCTTGTAATTCAATACTTTAAAATCCACACAAATCAACAGTTGCAATCTTTTCTATGTAATTCAATTACACCTAATTCTGTTTTTACACGGTAGATTGGTTCCAGGAAAAACCGTGTAAAAAAAGACATTGATCGTATGCAAAAATAGGTGATTGGTTCCTCATCTCTAAAACCCATTAAAATTAGTGAAAAACAAGGATTTCTTAAGAACAAGTATTCATGTTTATTTTATTAAATCACATATATAATGTGTATTTACACAAGCATAGTTATTAAAAAAAAGATATGCACTCTAAGCTTAAAGTAATGTTAATTAAATGTATGACAAGTTCAGGAACTAAAAACAATAAACAGCTATGTTGTCTGACAAGTAAAATTGCTTGTATCCACAAAAAGGGGATTTCCCTAAATTTGTGATATGAACATATTTCGCAAAAATTAAATTTGACAAAAAAATTTAAGCCCTAAAGATTTTGAATCGTGCTAAATGGAATAAAATCGTGTGAAAAGTTTAAAATTTTTTTATTTTCAAACCGTGTTAAATCAAAATCGTGTAAAATAAGACCGTGTAAAAACAGAATTAGGTGTATATCACTTTTTTACTTCTACTTTCAATTGCCCTTTTACATCGTATACCTTTCTAACATATTAGGGATTGCACGCCCGAACCAGTTTTACAATTCCGGGTTTTTCGGGATTAAATATCGCAATCCCGGGATCCCGGTATTTTTTTGGAATTGAATATATTATTTTAGGGAACTAATTCAGATGTCTTTTCCAATCAAATTAATTTCATTTTCGTATTAAATAATATACATTGTTGTGTTCTTACTTTAAAACTAAGAAAACAAAATATTTATGACAAATAACATAAAATTAATAACATACAAATTCATTTAATTGCCAAACTACCTGGTAAACCTGCTGATAAAAAGCAAGTACGTGAAATCGTATGTAAATTTTCATATAGTGTTTGGAAGTTTCTGCCACGGTTTCCGCCATTTCAAATTAAGGGGGAAAGCCACTGTGACGGGTAAAAAAAAAAAAAGATAGCTACATTCATACAGATTACAATAAAATTTTATTTTTTTTTTCTGAGTACGGGTTTTTGAGAAATCGATGCCGCCATGGAGGGGGAATTTTTTTTCAAGCGCTACGGGATCATCTCTATTGTTTAAACTATTTAATATTTTTTAATAAAAATTTGTGGAAATATTATTAGATGTCTGCTTAATAAAATAAAAAAAACCCGATCCAAAAATTCCTATATTTACTCGGTCAAAAAAAATGTTTAAAATCACTAATTTTTTGACCCGTCACAGTGGCTTTCCCCCTTAAGTCAAATTCGGTGTAAGTAATATCAATAATTCAAGTTTATTCAATTGATTTTTTGTACTAAACAACACGGTTTACCTGTTTAAGGTGACAAAACAAAAACTAAGCTATTTTTATGTATAGATCCCGGAATCGGATTTTTTAATTCCGGGATTTCTTGGGGCTGAAATTGTCCGGGATCGCGGGATTGCAATTCCTACATCATACTACTGTGTCCAAAAAATAACATTGACATTGTATTTATTTTGAAAATTCTTTATTTATTCTTCCAAATCAATTTCATCCCCTTCAAAACAATCCCCTCCCGATGCAATGCACTTATGCCAACGGATTTTCCAATCTTCGAAACACTGATTGTAGTCACTTTCCGGGATGGCCTTCAGTTCCGTCTTCGCCGCGGCTTGAATCTCCTCTATCGTATCAAAACGGTGTCCCCGGAGCGGTCTTTTGAGCTTGCTGAACAGCCAGAAGTCGCACGGCGCCAGATCAGGTGAATACGGTGGTTGCGGAACGATATGGGTTGAGTTTTTGGCGAAATGATCACGAATTACGAGTGCAGTATGGGATGGTGCATTATCGTGGTGTAAAAACCAAGAATTGTCTTTCCACAATTCCGGCCTTTTTAGGCGGATAGCGTTACGCAAACGACGCATAACGTTCAAATAATATTCCTTGTTGACTGTTTGGCCCGGCGGAAGGAATTCATAATGCACAACACCACGATAATCGATAATTCAAATGTCACCTTATTTTTTGGACACAGTAGTATGCACGAGGATGATTTGAAATGTTTCCGACCTAACAAAGATACAATACATTCAATACATTTTATCTTCAAATTTATATTTATTTTTGTACTTAGTCTTCTTGCAAGTAATTAATTGGCTTCAAACTATGATTTAAAATACGCTAATAGAGCATTGGAAATGTTTATTCGAACACATTTTTGATCAAACGTGAGCAAACAGCCTTCTCATGTCTTTTTAATTAATTATTTAAGTGCTTGTTGTTTCTCATAGTCTGTAAGTAATTCAAGTGTGGACTAAATATTTATGTATGTATGTAAATAAAGTAAAAAAATAAAAATTTTGATTGAATATGTAACAAACACGTTCTTGGGACATTTTGAAAGCCTTTGGTATCTCTTTTTTTTAATTCAACTGTTCATCAGTGGTTGCACTTAATGGATGTCCCGAACGTTCATTGTCTTCCAAGCTCTCAAAAAAGTAAAAACCATTAAATCCGTAGACACAAGAGTGTTCAAATCGAGTGATTTAAAACCCTCCAAATTGATAGCTTGAAGGGAAAAATCTTCAAAAATCATTGCACTATGATCAGAAAAATTTTGAAAACAAATTTTGAAAAAGTTAGTATGTCTTCAACTTTGTTCTTGGCCCAATTAAGCACTAAAATTTGAGACGGCTGCAAATTTGATCATACAAAAATTTCAAAAAAGATTTGAGGAAGTAAACTTTTTTTAGTTTAGTTCAACTTTGTCCTTTACTTGCATTGAGCACTGAAAATTACTGCCAAGTGTTTATAGCAATCAACGTTCATGCCCTCCTAGGTAGCGACGCTTTATTGTTATCGTCCACTTGTGTCAGTATGAATATCGGTGCACACAATCTATGCGCTCGAAATAAGTGCTCAAACATGGAAAGCTAAACAAATTCCCATTTTATTAACTTCACCGGCCCGTACCCGTCCGCGCCGCCGAACGCGCTTCCCGTGCTGCGCTGTTGATTTTTATCAAATTTTCGGCAAAGCGAATTGTTCGCAAAAGAGCGGAAAACACAAAACATTTTTCTATGCAGCAGCAGCACAACAAAAACATATCTGTAGCTGGCTGCATGCAAATGCTTCCGCATTACCCAGGCGCGCAAAATTCCATTTGGCGCTTTCCCCTTTGCAATTTTGTTTTGCCCAATTTTAGTTGTTGTTTTTTTTTGTTAAGCAACATTTAATTTAAATGTGTGCAAAAGTTGAAAAAGAAAATGTAAAAATTGATTTATTTCCTGTTTCGTTTTGCTATTATTTTCGCATGCGTTCGAAAGCTGCTGTAGGTGTGTGTGTGTGTGTGTTGGTGTGTATATATGTATATATGTATATATGTATGTATGGTATGTACCTCGGCCATGACGAGGGTGAGCGATTCAAAAGGCTTTTATATATCTTGCAGATAATTGAATGATTTGAATTTTTATATTCAATTTATTTGCAACTTCCGCACTGTGTCGTACAGCCGACTGCTGCTTTGTTGTTATTGTTCCGTTTGCATTTTTTGTTTTCCTTCCGTTTTTGTTTTTTTGTTTTTGTTTTGTAGATAGCACATTTAATATGGAAATGTAGGTGAATTGGAAATTGCTTATTGAGTGCGCGAACGAAGCGGCGCCCATATGCCCGACGATTGATTTAAGGATTAAAGAAGAATGCGGCAACGACAGGAAATTGCAATTTCATGCACACGAGCAGCTGTTGCTTCCTTAACGGTGCCGCTTGTTTCGGGGCATTTTTTAAATTGAAATGTGCTTAAGCGTTGAGGTTATGTTACGCTCTGACAATTGTTGTTGCGGTTAATTGTAATTAAATGAATTTTAATTAAATTTTGTACGGTCGTGAAGTGAAGTGAGTTGTTGCAGCTAGTCTTAGACGTGGCTTTATGTTTGTATTTGAGGTTTTAGGGTGACCAGTTGAACATTTTTACTTAGAAGAAAGTTCAAGAAAATAGAGACATTAACTTTTGAGGCAAAGTGAAATTTTTTCCTAATTACAATTATGAACCAGATAAAACTACGGCCTGTTTTTTGTATGACAAAGGAGAGAAATTTGAAAAATTGTTAGTTATGTCATAATGCTCCAAAAAATTAACCATATCGTTTCAAATTTGGTGGGGTTTCAAAAAAAATTCTGTCCAGCGTAGTAACAAATCGCAAAAAAGTAATCGAAAGTAATTAATGAATTAGACAGCGATTTGAGGGGTGTTGGGTTAATGCAGAAGACAAACTCTTTAACAAAATATTTGTTATGTTTGTTTTCTATTTATGAAGAAATATGAAACCGTGTCAAAACCTGGTTTATCTACCTTTGACTGTGATTCGAGTTAACAGAAAAGGTTTAACTCCTTTCATCATCAAGTTTATACTTTTAGAAAATTAAAAAATAAATGAATTAAAATTGAAATTTTTTTAAAGTTGAAGATAAAATAACTATTACAACAAAATGTTAATATATTTTTATTGGATCGTGATTGTTATATAATTTTTATATGTTCAATTCACAGTTCTACTGATTTTCTTATGGATTTCGAATTTTAACATTTTAAACAATTCCATTGTAAACATTGCAATATTAATTAAAGTAAACGTTATTTTACTTCACATCACTTTATTGTATTTTATTTTATTTTATTTTATTTTATTTTATTTTATTTTATTTTATTTTATTTTATTTTATTTTATTTTATTTTATTTTATTTTATTTTATTTTATTTTATTTTATTTTATTTTATTTTATTTTATTTTATTTTATTTGATTTGGTTTGATTTGATTTGATTTTATTTTATTTTATTTTATTTTATTTTATTTTATTTTATTTTATTTTATTTTATTTTATTTTGTTTTGTTTTATTTTATTTTATTTTATTTTATTTTACTTTACTTTACTTTACTTTACTTTACTTTATTTTATTTTATTTTATTTTATTTTATTTTATTTTATTTTATTTTATTTTATTTTATTTTATATTATTTTATTTTATTGTATATTATTTATTTATTGCAACTAACCTGAATGTGCCGAAATTCGTTTTCTTTCAGTTATTGTGCAAACAATTTTTTGAGAATATCAATATGAAGCACAATTAAAAAATTATTTGTTAAATTTAATTTATTAATTTTTTATTAAATTGCATTTTTTTAGTGCATTTTAGGCGCTACCGAGTTAAAGGACAATACCAAACAATTTGTAATATTTAACCTACTTGTTTAACTTTTTGTTAAAAGCAAAAACTAAATTTAACATAAATAATTTGCCAAGAAACAAGTTCGTTCGAAGCGAACATCTGGCAACCCTTAACACGAAATCTCACGGTTCCGGGGGTGCATCACAGAAAAAGATGCTGGCGTTTGAAATGCCATTAAGTAATTTCAAGTAAATTTACTCAACATTGATTACGAAATGATGACAGCAGCGTTTGTGGGAAAATATTTACACAAACAATAAGTCGACGCCCGTCGCATCGCTGCCACATTTTATAATGACTTCATTGGGCACATGCGATGTTGGTTGTCGAATGCAACCAGTACACTTCTAATGACAACAGCACCTTTCCAACAACAATGCAAATTATGTTTTTAGTCTTTCAACTGCCACCGATGCGCCTATGTCATGTGTCAAATTTCAATTAGTGTCAACACTTCAAATGGCAAATAGCCATCAAGCGCAACGTCGCACAACATCAACAAAAACGCATTAAAGCGCACAACGCCAGCAATAACAATAACAGAAAACGCTGTGGACGCGCACTTGGGTCGCTTTGATTAGCGGTAGTTGGCAGCATATTTGGGCATTCATTTACAACCATATGCCAGAACAACAACAACAAACCGATGACAAACCGAAAACAAACAAACATTTCCCCTTTGTGGTGTTTCCGCTCGAGGCGTCAGCAATGTCAGCGCGAAATGTCAGAACGCATATGACGCGACGCACATGTGCCATGTGCCGGAAACATGCACCGCCTGCGGCACCGTGCAACATATGCGCGGCGGGCGGCACTCGGATGCGTGTTAATGCAAATGCAGCCACCCAGCCGCCAACGCTGCCGCCGCTTGAACTTGAAGCTGCAGCGGAATTTCCGAAACATAGAAAAAAAGCTAAGGCACTCAACGTTGCAGCTGCACATGATTTGCATTAGCAGCATTTCCACCGAAAACCCAAATGAAAAGCATGTCGAAATGCAACAACAACAACAGTCCAAAACTGAATTGTTTGTCTACTTCGAGAGTGCAAGGGACACGGGGCGTTTTTGGCTGTGTTCCATTGTGCGCGGCCGCTGGTGCCCTTCGATTTCGAGCATTTCGAGCAGCGCAGCATGTGGCTTGCGTCGCGCTGTCTGGCAACATGTGCGCCCTGCACGAAGTTGCGGCGACACTTGCACGCCCCTACGGCCAGGACAATGCCAGGACAATGCGGCTCAGAGGCTCGAGTACCTGAAGCTAATGCTGCGCCGCATGTTGTCCTTGCAACGCCTTTTCCTCGCACTCCGTTGCACAAATTCCCCGCCAAGTCTCATTATTTCCCTGTTTTTCACTCTCCAATAAATAAATTGGAATACTTTGTCAAAGTGTTGGCCTGGTTTTCAAAGCGTACAATTCCGTTTAAGTGTGACTAGCGGGGGGTACGCACTCGAGTGAGTCATTTGCAATTAAATGCGAGTTTAGTTGAAGCAAACAAGGCCAATATATATTCGAGTTCTCGAGTGAATTGAAACGCTAATAAAAACAGCACTTAAAAAATGCATTCATTCCATGAAAAACGAAACTGCACTGAGATAGTTATCTGGGTTCCAGGATACACTTATGTAGGTCCTTAAACACTTTATGACACCAAAGAAGAACAAGCATTTCTGTTACAGTATTTTTCGCTTACAGCGAACTTCGAGGGACTGGGCAAAATAGTTCGTTTTAACCGAAAGTTTGCTTTAAACGGGTTCGTAATAAGCGAAAAAATAAAGCGCGTACTTTTGAAATTGGTTCGTTTTAGACGGAAGTTCCTTTTAAACGGGTTCGTTATGAACAAAAAATACTTTACTATGTAGAACCAATACGAGTTTCAAAAGTAAACTTCACAGCTCCAGTCAAGCTGTCTTTCGTCAAGTATGAGCTGCTGATCGATAAGTATTATCTTCAATAAGTCCCCGAAAAATTTAAATAAAACACAAAATATTCATTTATTCATTCATATTAACCCTTTCGACACCAAAGTTGCCTGAGAGCAACTTCACCTATTTTCATTTTATAGCAAATGCTACGATTGATTTATAAGTTTAATTTAAGTAGACACCAACAAATTAATATTTTTAGAAGTGAACTCAAAGCAAATTACAAAAATGTTACTGTTATCCCCAAAATAATTTCCAATTATTTGCAATGATATCAGGGAAAGTTTGTGTTCTAATTGAAGTCTACGAATTGGGCGCGTTTGATCAAAACCCTGTTTCTTTAATAATGGTTAAATAAAATCAAACAGTGATAATTTTGTATTTTTCTATCATATAAATATTAAATAATTTTTCTGTAATTAAAAAATATTGATACAAAATATATTTAACCCGTTTTAAGCTAAAATTATTCAAAAGTAAACTAGCTCTAGAACTCTAACAAAGAGGCGTGGTGACTTCAAATGTCATGTTCATGTTCATGTTGATGTTCATGTTCATGATTTAAATACCAAAAAGTAATATCGAGACACAGGGTAAAATTCGGGGTCGGAAGGGTTAACTGAATATCTTAAAAATATTGGACTTTCCATTTAATGCAATGTACCGATTCCAGTAGTTGTTTCAATTTTGAAACACTTTTCATAGTCTGCTTTTGGTATTAAAATCAGCTGTTTCTTTGAACCTTTTTTTAAACTTCATTTTCCGAGTTGGTGAATTGAGTTTTGGCAACGGAAAGAAGCCATCAAAAATCAAATCCGTTAAGAGAGCAACTTTTGAGGCATCGACTAAAAACTACACGACAGATTGCGATACAAGAAATAGAGGACTGTGGTTCTAGCTTTACAAAATTCTTATTGAAAAATTAAGACCTCGCACGTTTTAAGCGAACTTTTACGGGTACTTATTACATGTAATGTATGTGCATTAGGTGCTATTTCGTCACTATTTAGCATTGTATGGCCAAATCTGAAAACAAAATTCTATGGATCTTTTGGTGGTTGATAAAAAAGTGGTATAAAAGTAAAGGCGCCTAGCGACAAGTATGCAAATATCCCAATACCCAGTTAGTGTTAACTACTATAAAAACATTTGCAGTGGTGATTTTTTCCTTGACATGGGTCCTTCGTTGAGAGATGATATAGCAGACACAGGTTTGAGTAACTCAAACCCATCAAAGTATCACAAGTATTGGAGAGAATAACTGCAGGAAAACTGTTCCATAAATTAATCCGACTTCTCTGTAATCCTTAAATTAATTAAATTAAAATTAATTAATAAATTAATTCGTTTTCTCCGTAATTCATATTGCATTAAAAGATTAGACCTATTCAAAATCGTGTGCATTTGAGATTGCAAATTTATGCAATAGTAAAAATTTGCCATCAATTGTGAGCGGTCTTTTTCTGTTTAGTTTGCAAGACTTATCGCAAGACACTAAATTCACAACTATTGTAAATACGGCCAGCTACAGCAAGAGCCCTAGCTAGTATTTTTTTATGTTCTCCTAACTCCACTTTGTATTTATTTTTTCCCGCATAATTTGTTTCATTCTTTCTTTCATCTATGTTTAAAAATTTGTTGTTTGCCTTTTGCTTCTCTTTTTTCAACAGTTGTCAGTTTTGCAATTCGGTGTTGCATTTGCATAGCAAAAATATGCTATGGATTCTAAGTGTTGCATATTTGCGAGGGTATAGCAAATATATCTCTGTGTATTTTGTTAGTGTAGATTTGTACTCTACTATACTACACCAATTTGCAAATGCTACGATGCAAGACCGTTTGCACAAGATTGTGAACAGGGCTATTAGGTCTTCGTGAAGTGTTGGAGGGTCAGGGTGTCAGAATGATTCCAAGTTACCAAAGAAATTATCTGTAAAAGACATTCACGAATACGATTCACGAGTCGATATTTAGACTTGAATATTTACTACTATATTAGGGATTGCAACCCTGTGATCGCGAATCCCAAAATCACGGAATCCCAGACAATTTCAGTCCAGAAAAATTCCGAGATTAAAAAAATCCCATAGCGGGATCGAAACATAAAAATGACAAACTTTTTGTTTTTTCACCTTAATTTCAAAAAGACAAACCTTCTTTTTAATACATAAAATAAATTGCATACTGGATGTGGCGTTTGAATAAGTTTAAATGCAACAAAATCTCTGTTTGTGCACAGATACTTTGTACAAGCTAGTTCTGTTTGCGTACTTTTTACAAAAAAATTGCCAGTAGCTAAAATCAGGAGACTAAACAGACTTGCCAGGTAGTTTCGCAATTAAATGAATTTTTTTTATTATTAATTTTAGGTTATTTGTCATGAATATTTTGTTCTTGGTTTTAAAGTAAGAACACAAAATTGTTTTTAATACGAAAATACAATTTATTTGATTAAAAAGATTTAGCTATCGAAACAAATATATTCAATTCCGAAAAAATCGGTGGTTGGTTTAAATTGGTTGCAAAGTAAAAACACAAAATTGTATTTAATACGAAAATAAAAATTATTTGATTAAAAAGATTTAGTTCTCTAAAATAATATATTCAATTCCAAAAAAATCCCGGGATATGGGGATTGTGATTTTTAGTCGTGAAATTCCCGGGATTATAAAACTAGTCCGGGATTGCAATCTCTCTATTTCTAATAAGCTTTATTGCATAATTTCAAACAAAGTGAGTGAGATGATCATGGAGAAATCAATTATAGAGAACTTTGTCATAAAAGACTTCATCAAAGAAGACTCTATCTAAGATATCTTTCATAGCGCACACAATCATTCAAGACTCTATTATAAAAGACTTTATTACTCTATTAAATATAGAGAACTCTGTCATAGAAAAGTCATCATAGAGGAGAGAAAAAGAACACAAACAGTTTGTCAACCTTAAGCAAAAACTATACCCTGATGATCCAAGCTTAAAAAACCCATGTTTATAGACTTCTGTCATTCGTAAAAATGTTCAAGCTAACCCTAATAGATCATCTTATTTTTTTTTTTGTAATTTTCCTCCCATAAACATGTGCACATGCATCAGCAGACAGTCGACCCCACCTCCTTCTCAGTTTATGTCAAATTTCACACTTCAATTTACAAACTAAAAAAAAATAAGTAAAACAATGTATTGCGCCTAGTTGCATGTCCACGCCCCAACAAAGTGGCTTAACACACATCAGAGCTGCTCCACTACGCTGAAGTGTTACAAATTGAAAGTGCCAGCACGGCAACCGAGGCCAACATCAAATGAAAATTCCAATTGGCTGCAGTTCAACTACAAAAACAAAGAAAATCCTGCCATAGTAAAAATAGCACTGCAAGTGACTTGAAATCAATTTTCAGATTTAACGCAAATGCAGCAGAAATCTTTGAAGCGATCTTTTGAATTCCGATTGAGAACGAATCGAATGCGCAGACATCGGCGACGACGGCAGCTCGAACGCAAATGAAGACTGACGTGATGCAACACAGAGACGACGCGACGGACATGCGGAACACACAGCATGCGGCATGTGGCATGCGGCCTGAGACACACACATCGAGCGCTACGGTGTCGCCTGTTGGAAGGGTGTCAGTGTCAGCAGGCGGCGATCTCAATGTTTTCCGATCCCAATTGCATTAACGTGACATGGAGATTGGCAGCATAAATTGCCAGCAAGTAAGACGTGTACACAACAAAAATAAAATGGAAAATGGAAAGTTTAAATGTTCATGCAGTGCAATAAGGCAGTGAAGATGTGAGTGACTTACATAAATGACAAAGTGTGTGACAGTGGCAGCCACACAGCCACCGTAGAAGTGTTGGGAGCATAACAAAGCAAACAAACTGTTGCTGCAACGTTCAAATGTTTTCTACATATAACAAAAAAATCTAAAGACAATAAAACATGCAAAGTTGTGCTTTAAAACGTTGAGCAACATTACTTTCATGGAACAACGGCAGCGCTGTCACAAGCTCCCAGAGTTCGCATGGAGAATATTGATTTTGTTTGCTGTCCAGTGAAGCAGCAAAGTACAAGTTGGCCAAGTTAAATAAGCCACAAGCAGAGAAAAATTGCTTTACACTAAAACAGACATGCAAAAAAAAATTCAAACAAAAATAAACTGCCAAAGAGGCCAGCAACACAGAAGAATCAATAGCAACGTCGGCAGCGTTTTGTTGCTACTCCGCCCAGTTTTATTGCGGCGGCAGTTGCAGTTGTTGTCTTCATACAAACAAAGCTGCAGAAAACACAGCAAAGAAAAAGCCAAACAAATACCAGACCATACATTTGTGCCGCTGTGTTGGCTCTTATCTCTTGTGGTTTTTGTTGTTGTTGTTATGCTTCTCAAACGGCAGCAATGTTCAAATGCACGACGGAAATGTAAATGTGCCGCCGGAACTGGTCGGAATGGATAAACAATGCACTGAGGAAGTCAAACAACAGGTGAATTGTTGTTCGGCGGAGACAAACATTCTGCAGTTTCCTTTTTGCTGCTTGCAGATAAATAAATTCCTATATACAGTCAAGCAGTGGCGCACATACGATTTAATTTTGGGGCTGATTCCGTACACAACTTTTGAGGCAAATACCATTTGAAACCATCTTGTCAGCCAACATTTTTGTAACAAACAGATATTTGGGGGGGCGGGTTGGGGGAGCCACTGCATTTATGCATGCCTACTTGTAATATGTATATATAAATGCATATCTAGTTATGTATATATATTACATATAATTTTTTGTCCCCACTGACTGATTGATTCATCATCGTCCAACCCAAACCATTAAAGCTGAAAACATGAAATTTGAAATTTAAAAAAATAATATACTTATGTAAAAAAAATAAATATATTATTTTTTAAATATAAATAATAAATAAATAATAATTTAAATATAAATAATAAAAATAAAAATAAAAAAATAAATTTCCGCTAAGACGAAATTTTTTGAAATTCTTAGTCTAAAGGAGCAAAACATGGGATCTAGTGTTGTATAAAGAACCGTGATTTAATAGATCTATTGTTTTTTAACTTCATGAAAATACTTCAAATCAAAAAAAATTTGACACTTTTCTGTTTAAAAAATTAAAATTGAAAGGGGTCAACAATGGGTTAAGGTTCGTATACGGGAAGACTACGAAAAAAACTTTAACCAATGGGGTTATTGAATTCAAAATTGATGAAAACACTTGAAATAAAAATTAATTTTAATCAAAATTTAAAGGAGAAAAAAAGGGTTAAAAGTTTGTATGGAGAAACACGTTTTTTGCGTCTTTTGACTTCAAACATGATAAAAGCAAAATATAAAATAATTATATAGCTGGTTTTCATTTTTTCGAAAATCGAAATAGGACGGGAAATCTGATGGGTTAAAATTTGTATAGAGAAACCGGATTTAATGGTTTTTTTACATAAAATTTGGTGAAAGTACTCTTAGTGAGCAATAATTCCAATCCTGTTTTTCGCTTTTTCGAAAATCAAAATCTGACGAGTTCAACAATGGGTTAAGAGTTTGTTTACAGCAACTGTAAAAATACATGAAGTAATTAATTAATTAAAATTCCTCAAGAAAAACATGATTTAATGGGGTTTTTTACTTGAAACTTGGTGAAGGTACTCTTAGTGAGAAATAATTCGGCAAGTGTTTTTAATTTTTTCGAAAATCAAAATCTAACGGGGTCAACAGTGGGTTAAAAGTTTGTATGGAGAAACAAGTTTTTATGAGCCTTTTGACTCCAAGCCTGGTAAAAGCACTTAACATGTAAAATAATTCGATGCGGATTTTTCACTTTTTCGAAAATCAAAATCTAACGAGGTTAACAATGGGTTAAGAGTTTGTATGGGGAAACATGATTCAAGAGGCCGATTGACTTGATTGATGGGGAAAGCATTTCAAATAAGAAATGAGACAATTATTATATCATAAAAATCTAACGTGATCAACAAAGGGTTAAGAGAAACTTGATTTATTGGGCCCATTGACTTCAAACTTGCGTGCAAAGCCGTGGGACACTGCTAGTACTGATATAAAAAAGATATATACTCTGATGTAAACGCACTTATATAAAAACATGGTTTTAGCCATGGAGGGGTTCTGAACCTATAACTTCTTTGGTGTACATATGAAAAGAAGCCAAGAAACTGACCTATGATAGGTAGTCCGTCAAGCATTCAGGCTTAGCACCCCATTGCATTTAGGGGATAACATCACTCAAGGATATGGCAAAAATACATTTTTTTTTTACTTATTCAATTCTTTGGAGTCATGAAAATAATATCCAGTTCTTCCTGTAGTCAAAAACAAATTTTAACAGTTCCAGCTTTGAAATGACAGTAGCTTCACAATTATATTCTCTAAGATAGTACGTAGCTGTTTTTTGTTTTGATGGAAACTTTTTTTTGTTAAAAATAATTTATGGACAATTTTTTTGCCAAAAATCTATACTCAAAAATCTAGATCATTTCTACAAAAATTTATTCAGAAAAAAATCTACAAACTACCATAGGCAAAAAAACACAGATTATATTATAAAATGTAGTTGTTTTTTGTTCCATGTTTTATACTTTACGAGAAATTCGTGCACTCGTTTGGGAGTTAAAAAATAGGGCGATTTCAAGGCATGATGCTTCTACTGCCATTTTGAATAAAAATAAAGTTACACAAATTTTTACAACAATTCAATATGTGGTCAATACAGTTTTTGAAAAGAAATCCTCATATTTCCCATAGTCGCGGAATAAATCGTCGAAATTAGGACTTTTTTCGGCCGCTAGAGTGGTGTTACCCCCTTAACTACAATAAACTTTGCCTAAGTCATTATTTATTTATTTATTTTATTTATTTATTTATTTATTGATTTATATATTTATTTATATTTTTATTTATTTATTTATTAATTAATTAATTTATTATTTTTTTATTGATTTATTGATTTATTTATTTATTAATTTATTTATTTATTGATATATTTATTTATTTATTTTATTTATTTATTTACTTATTGATTTATTTATTAATTTATTTATTTATTGATTTATTTATTTATTAATTAATTTATTTATTGATATATATATTTATTTATTTATTTGTTTATTTGTTTATTTATTTATTTATTTAGTTATTTATATATTTATTTATTTATTTGTTTATTTGTTTTTTTATTTATTTATTATGATCTCTAAGTCCTACACTCGTTTTGCTGCTCCAACTTCGAAATAGAAATCACCGCAAAGTCGACTGCGCACATTCCCCCAATGACGCACAGCTTAAGCACATTTAGACGCGCATTAAAATAATGCTTCAGTTTAAATAATATTCTCGTTTCCATTTTCTGCAGCACACACAACATTTGCATTTAGCGTGGAAAAAAATTATCGAGAATTACACTCCCCAACGTGGACAGCGCCAAGACTGCCGCGGCGCCTGGAATGCATTAAAGTTGCCGCGCATTAACGGCGAGCACATTAACAATAACTGTAAAAATCGCCTTATGCTGTTCCTGAAGGCGGCCGCAATCACCGCCACCGCAGCCGGGCGAAATTGTGGCTGGTCGAAGGTGCCGCACCGCACTCGAGTTTACGCCGAAATTTATGGCATAAATAAATTTCCATAATTTTCAAATGTAGGAGGCGCAACCACGCCCGCACGTCAGCTTTGAGTGCACACCTCAGTTGTCGCAATAGTACGCACCCACTCACACACACACACACACGCACACATCTGTCTGTGCACACCTCTGTCTTTCTCGGTGGTGACTGTTCAGTTCGAATCCTGCGCGTCCTGTGCGTAATTTCATTATGCGAGCAATTTGGTGTGTTGTCTTTGCTTTGGTTTGCTTCGTGACATTTTTGGTTTGATGATTATTATTTCTTTCGTTATGGTCTCAGTGCATTGCGCAGAGATGTTAAGTGATTTTTCGCATTTTTGATTTTTTTTTTCCGAATATTATAATTTTTTTCTTTGCTATTTGTTGGTTTCTGTTTGGTTTTCTTTGTATTTTTTTTGTTTTCTTGTAAGTAAAGTTTTCCTATTTGCATGCCACAAGGTCTGCTTTGCGGCTTTAGTCTTTTCAGTCTTTTCTCCCAACATAAACCAAAGAATAATTTGGTAGGAACGTCAACAGCTATTTTTATTAATTCAACGACTTTTCCTAATTGAAGTAAGTGCTGAAATTTGTATTAATTTCGTATAAGTCTCGTGACATTTGCACAATTGTTGTAGAAGCTCATTGAAGCTTTCACTAAGATATTTGATGGACTTAAAATTAGTTCAGATTCTTGTAGCTACGAGATACACGGCCATGTTGATTCTTATTACGTGGAAATACTAATGTTTGTCCTATGGATGACAGACGTTATTTCTAAAAGCCCAACACGTCATTAATTCATACTTTTCGTATTTGAATTCTTCATCAAATTTTTATTCAAGAGAGCACCATTCTTGCATACTATCTACAAAAATAATGTTTAAAAAATTATTGTAATGTTGAAAATGTATTTAAATAAATAACTAAATTTAAAAAATTCTGAAGTAGATGAAAATTATAAGATTCGCACAAGTGCGCCCTTGGCAGTTAATAACAAAACCTTCAAGTGTGAAAAAAGAACTGGCTGCTGCCGTTGAGATTCGGTATTCCAGGTCTCCTTTGCCTTTCCCATCCTTAACGAACGACGAACGAACGTAACGAATTCTGCTAAGAAAGCTTTTTGTAATGTTTAGACATGTAGCGAAAAGATGTGAAGCCCACAACAATTAGTTTGGTTTACCGTATGTTGAGAAGTTTCTTTAATTTTTATCCTTTACAAAGTAAATCTTTCCCTTCCTTAGGTTCTGTTTTCGCTATGTGACAAGCCTACAGAAACCTTAAAAGAATAAAGTGGTTCTCTTATATAATCATTCAAGTTGCAAAAACAATTTTTAATGCTTTTTAATTTTAACAAATTTTTTAATAATTTAAGTCTCTGCACGGTGATATTTAATGACAAAATTCAAAAAAATTATAGCCTGAGAATTTAACTATTTTAATTTTAAAGAAAGTATGAAAATCCTTAAAAATCTATGGAAAAAAAAAAAATTCAAAAATTAATTTAAAGTGCTCAAAGTCGAGAGTTTTTTTTTTACAATATTGCAGCGCTTATTTTCTGTTTTTTAGTCTATTGAGTAAAAAAAATGAGACGAAATTCCAAAAAAATTATAACCTGAGATTTTAGCTATTTTAATTTTAATTTTAAAGGAAAAACTTTAACTATGAAAGTCCTCAAAAATCTGTGGAAAAAATTAAAAAATTAAATAAAAAATTAAAAAAATAATTAATTAATTAATAAAATTGAGTTTTTCACAAAAAAATTTAAGCACTTGATTTCTGTTTTTTAGTCTATTGAGTAAAAAAAAATCGTAAAAATACATGGTTAGCAAGAAGTTGCTAAACAATTCAATGCAGATTAAGAATAGATGTGGACATTTTTGCATTTAATGCTTTCTCAAAATTTGCAAAGCTAAGGTTTCTACTTTACTTGCAATTTAAAATAGTTTTCAAAATTCAAAACATGAAAAATGGCATAAACAAAAATTATGTAAAAATATGTTCCTAGATTTTTGTATATTTCAAGAAGCATTCTTTCTTTGTTGGATGATGTAAACACATCCTCCGATATCTTCTGATATCAGAAAATCATTTAATTTGAAAAGTAGTCTAAACGCCTATTTTTCGAAAAAGAAACAATAATATGTTTTATTCATTTAAGAAAATATGCTACCAAAATTAATAAAATAAAAACATTACATTAATAAAAAAAACGAGTGTGCTTATGACTACACGACTGAAGTGAAACTTCTTTCGCTCCATCTGTATGTATATATATATATGTGTGTGTACAATATATACATGTATGTACATATACATATATTAATTTTCTACAAATATATACATTTATTTTATGTTTTCATGTAACGCTTACGTCACGCGTTCGCCAGCTTACTCCCCAAGTCAAGCGTGCGTAAACCACTCAACTCCCGTTCGCCTCGCCCGATCACACTTTTCGTAACGCTTACGTCACGCGTTCGCCAGCTTACTCCCCAAGTCAAGCGTGCGTAAAGAAGTTTCACTTCAAAAACATACATCCAGTAATATCAGAAGAGAAGCAAAATAAATATTTTAATTTAGAAGACTAAGACTAACTTACGTACCAATTTTCACTAAGAACAGACCACTCCTTCTAATTTTTTAAAAAAGAGCGTTTAAATATAAACATTAAATATGTTTCTCATTAATTATTCGAATAAACTCCATAAAAAAATTATATATTTTGGGTCGTTAAAGCATAGCACAATTTTAGCATCAAACACTGAAACACGCTGATATATATGTAACAAATATCTGCATCTATATATGTACACGGGTAAAAATAATTCATAAAAATCTTATGAACGGTGTTCATAAACCTTTATTTTGAACTTTTTATGAAAAATTCATAATTTTTTTGATTTTTTTCATAAAATTTATGAAATGGTTCACACATGTTTATGAACGCGTTCATAAAAATTGTGAAACTTCGTTCATAAATCGCTTCATAAAAGCCGAATCTCACATTTTTTGTTCGGGTACGAGCCGAGCGGGAAAGGTATCTTTATTTTGAACTTTTTGTGAAAAATTCATAAACATTTTGATTTTTTTTTCATAAAATTTATGAAACGGTTCATACATGTTTATGAACGCGTTCATAAAAATTGTGAAACTTCGTTCATAAAGCGCTTCATAAAAGCCGAATCTCACATTTTTTGTTCGGGTACGAGCCGAGCGGGAAAGCTATCTTTATTTTGAACTTTTTGTGAAAAATTCATAAACATTTTGATTTTTTTTATAAAATTTATGAAACGGTTCATACATGTTTATGAACGAGTTCATAAAAATTATGAAACTTCGTTCATAAACCATTTCATAAAAGCCGAATCTCACATTTTTGGTTCGGGTACGAGCCGAGCGGGCAGGCTACCTTTATTTTGAACTTTTTATGAAACATTCATAAATTTTTTGATTTTTTTCATAAACTTTATGGATCAGTTTTTGAACACGTTCATAAAGTTTCTGAAATTCGTTCCTAAACCATTCGTTCGGCCACGCCGAATCCGAACGGCGATTGGCAGTTTTTTCTTTCACACTTGGAGGTTTTGCCATTGCCTGCCCACTTGAGCGATTCTTGTAATTCTCATCTGCTTTATGTGGTTAGCAATATAAGTAGATGAGCGCTTTTACCAGCCCAAGCTAGGAATCCAACCTAGGGCATCGGTATGAGAAGCCAGCGCGCTACCCGAGACAGGTAAGTCGAATTCAATTCTTTATGTTATTTTATTTATTTTTAAATTATTTCACTGCTATTATTTGTCAATTTCTTTTTAGCAGTCAAAGATGCGGGTGGCGGCCATATACTGTTTATTATAAAACGAAAATTTATTGAATTTTTATATCAATATTAAAAAATTAATTATTCATATTTATAATTAATAAACAAAATATACCAATGTTTTCAATTTTTAGGGATTTTGAATTTCAGGAATTTTTCTTATGAAGAAATCAAACATTTTATGAATTTCGTTCATAAACGTTTGGGTTTATGAACAAGGCTTATGAATGATATCATACGATTTATGAACGCATTCATGAGCGTTCGGGTCACCCGAAGGCTTATGAAAGCGTTCATAAACTTTTGTGAATACATTCATAATTTTTATGAACGCATTCATGAGCGTTCGGGTCACCCGAAGGTTTATGAATACATTCATAAACTTTTTATGAACGCGTTCACTGGTTCAAAAACTATGAATATGTTCATACAGTTTATGCACAAATTCACACATTTTTTGAACGTTTTTCGTTCCGTGTAACATACATAATGCAACATACTTTTGATACTCTGGCTGCATGCCGTTTCGTGTCATTCATTCCGAGCCTCAGTGTCCTGTCAATTACACTGAACAGCCCTAATGCATGTTGAATCGAGTGTAAATGACAGTTTATGGATTGACAGTCATTGCAACGTTTCTCTCCTGCTCTCTTTGGCATAGAACAAATAAATTTGATTGATTTTTTGCAGCGCTGCCAAACCTACAGACCATGCTTGACGTGTTTCTGACAGGCGTGTTTAGACGTAATGAGGGTCCTCGCAGGGCGCTCGCAGCAGTAAACATTTTTGAAGACAGCAATATTGCTAGCCAATTTGATTTCATCCCTTGACATTGTTTTCAAGATTTTTTTTCCTCATAATTTATATGGAAGTTAAAATTCGCATGAATTTACGCACACACACACACACACACACACACATTATGTAAGCCACTGCTGCCTGCCCTTTTCACTTCACGTCACGTCACATGATGCCATTGTGCGTCACTTGTCGGTCAGCGCTGCAATAATTCATGCAAATTTAGTGTGTGCGCTCATTTTCGCTTTCATTCTCAGTTCAATTGCTGTAAATCAACTCAGGCTCGAGTGTCTTCGCAATGCAACGCACACAATTGCCGCATTGGCTGGCTGACTGGGTGGCCACACGCCGACCCACCAGCACTGGACGTCAGCCAGCGGATCAGCAGACAATGACGAACTAAGCGACCAACTATTCGACCCCAACGAACTGCCGCGCACTCGCACAATTCAGTGTTAGTGGTTTTGATGACGCGGCAGTGGTGCATCGCGTGTGTGTGTGTGTGTATGTGTGTGTGTGTGTGTGAGAGAGGAGAGTTATGAGTCTGACTGAAGTAGTTGGCGTACTTGTAAAAGGGAGTAAGGGGGTTTTGCGAGTAGTCAATGGTTGGATTAAGGCAACATTTCATTATTTTAAGCTCAAAATTTAATGTAGAACTTACAAGTACTTAGGATGCTTAGCTGATTGATATAATCTACTTTGGACTATTGAAACCAGGCACACATATGTACAAACAAACAGTACAATATACATGTGTAGTAAATTATATGAATAGTACGTAGTAAATATTTTGTTTGTATAATACTGGAAAAAATTAATAACAAATTTTACAATTAAACAAAAATTTTTAATTGCTTTCAAGCCAAGCTGTATGAATTTTTTACTGGGGAAAGTTAAAATTTTTAATTTAATTTAAAATTTAATTTAGTCTTCTGTGTGGTTAAATCAATAACATCCCATACCATTTTTTTTTAATTTTTTTGCCGAACCCTGTTTTTTAGAGTGTTGTCATATGACAGCAACCATACGTTGTGACAGCCACAATTACAAACACACACACACAATTACTTAAACATATAGTAAAATTTGGCATGCATAATAAGAAATCGAATACTTCTGTGTTTACTTTAGCTTAAATTATTTCAAAAAATTTATTTAAATTAAAATAAAAAGAAAAAAAATTCTATCATTTTTTCTGCTTCTTCTTTTTTTACTATGTAAAGATATAATATTTAAAAAACTGTATACTTCTCTTGTTTAAACTTAAACATTCAGTTTATTAATTTTGTATTTTTCCTAAAACTTTAAATTATTTTAAGGACCAAGAAACGAATTTATTCTTGAAAGCATAGAGGGTTGAGACGTTCACAAAATAGCTTATTGTATAAAAAAATAGAAAATATTAAAATAAAAAATATTAAATATTTTATGCATAATAAGAAATCGAATACTTCTGTGTTTACTTTAGCTTAAATTATTTCAAAAAATGTATTTAAATTAAAATAAAAAGAAAACAAAATTTTATAATTTTTTTTCTGCTTCTTCTTTCTTTACTATGTGAAGATATAATATTTAAAAAAGTGTATACTTCTCTTCTTTAAACTAAAACATTCAGTTTATTAATTTTGTATTTTTTCTAAAACTTCAAACTATTCTAAAGACCAACAAAAAAATTTATTCTTGAAAGCATAGAAGGTTGAGACGTTCACAAAATAGCTTGTTGTATAAAATAAATAGAAAATATTCAAATAAAAAATATTATATATTTTATGCATAATAAAAAATCGAATACTTCTTTATTTACTTTAGTTTAAATTATTTAAAAAAACTTATTTGAATTACTATAAAATAAAAAGTCAAAATCAAAATTTATATTATCCTTTTCTGCTTCATCTTTCTTTACTATGTGAAGATATAATATTAAAAAAACATTCAATTTAAATTTAAACATTCAGTTTATTAATTTTGTATTATTCTCAAAACTTTAAATTATTTTAAGAACCAAAAAAAAAATTTATTCTTGAAACCATAGAAGGTTGAGACGTCCACAAAATAGCATGTTGTATGGCAACAAAATAGCGAAAAGTTTAATTTAATTACAAAATATAAAATATTTTATGCATAATAAGAAATCGAATACTTCTTTATTTACGTTAGCTTAAATTATTTGAAAAAAACTTATTTGAATTAAAATAAGAAGTCAAAATAAAAGTTTCTATTATTTTTTTCTGCTTCTTCTTTCTTTACTATGTGAAGATATAATATTTAAAAACCGTGTATACTTCTCTTGTTTAAATTTAAACATTAAGTTTAATAATTTTGTATTATTCCCAAAACTTTAAATTATTTTAAGAATCAACAAACCAATTTATTCTTGAAACCATAGAGGATTGAGACGGTCACAAGGTAACAGTGTTGTATGGCAACAAAATAGCGAAAAGGTTAATTTCATTTGGTTAACCCATTTAAATCACAAAAATTTTGTAAACTTTGTTCATATAGTAAAGTCTCAAATCAGTTTTTTCTCTTTTAGATATATATTTGTATTCAGTGGCGCACACAGAGGACGTTTCGGGGGTTTAAACCCCCACAAGTTCAAAAAATTCTGGTGCAAAACATGGTTTCAAATGGAATTGAGCTCGAAATTTGTACGCAACCCCCCTCACCCAACCAACTAAAATCCTGTAGGCGCCGCTGCTTGTATCCCTCCCCCTCAACCACCCACTTCATTGTTTGATTTTAGTCGCATCTGCTTTGTTGTTGTTTAATTTGCTTTGGACCCATCGCGCTCCGCTTCAAGTGTGCCACAATTGTGAGTGATTCACAGTGCCGCAGCGGCAGCCCACCGAAAAGCGCATTCAGCCCGACAGCACATCGCATTCAATCAATTTGAGTGCTTAGCAGCTTTTTATGCCGGATTTGAACTTAACGATCACGCAGTGTGTTTGCATTTTCCCTTTTCTCCACTGCAAACGCTTTTCGCTGTTATTTCAACAATTGAAATGAAAGCAAGAATCATCATCGTCGTCGTCATTGACGACGTTATCGTCCGCCCATCATGGAGCGCGCAGCGGATGCGGCCAAAGTAGCAGCTGCTACGCCCCCCAGCGCACAGCCAAAGTGCGGGACGGGCAATGTGAAAAGTGCAGTAAATATTTCAAAACTGAACGAAGCACCAAACATTAAGCAATCCAATCGGAGCTACAGCTGATGATGCTGCAGAGACGAATGCTGCTCGAACTGGGAACGTCGGCGTGCAGCAGCAGCAGCAGCAGCAGGAGTGGCGCATTGGCAACTTGACATAATGAAAATGACAATCACACTTGAGACAAATTGTGAATTTGTGCAAGAGACGTTGGACGAGGCGTGCAGTTGCAAGTGGAAGAGCGCACTTGGAAATGTAGCGCTGTCAAAATCAGCGCAGTCACCAATCAAAAACGGTGGCAGCACTCACTCGAGTGTCATTCACAAAACTTCTTCTGCTTCTTTCTTAAGCAATTTACTGAAGGGTGGCTACGCTCAAATGAGGTTAGCACGAATTGAAGTGTTAATGCGAATGAAAAGTTTAAAAATTAGTTACAAATTAGTTGTCCTTAATTCAAGTTGGCGCAAATCCATAAATTTGGTGCGAATTTTTAAAGTGCTGGACATATTGGCACATTTGGCTATAAAATTATGTTTGAATAAAGAAGAGTTTCTAGAGGAATTTAATCTGTTGATAATCCGAACATTAATCTGATTAATATGAAACAATACAAGTGTACATACATGTATTACACCGTGCGACAGCATTTTTCACACCGGGAAAAATCCATATGTGCGTGAAACTAGAGACCAAATATAATAATACTGTGTACTCAGTTTTTCAATTTTACATCCATTGTCCTTTTAAAAGGACTTCAAAGTTTTGAAGGGGATAAAAAAGAAAAAAAAATGAAAAAAAATACTTAACCTCGTTAGAATATGGCGATATGTATATCGAATGAAAGAGGAATGGCTCAAGAATTTAAATAAAATTGATTTTTTATCTATTTGTAAAAAAAGGATATGAAAAAGGTCCTTTGCAAATTTTAATCCTTTATATCCTTGAAAATTTATATAGAATTTCCTTGAAAAGTAAATACGTTAAACCCCCAAATCTTCTTGATCACGTGTCGAAATTTTATTATTCTCGCTTCATTGATTTTGTATCTTTTTATTATTTAAAATACTGATACTCAAAAAAATTAGAATTTTTGTACTTCATTAGAATTGCAGCTTCCGCCTTTTTTTTAATAAATTTCAAACCAATACAGTTAGAGTAATGAAATTTTGACACGTGATTAAGGAGATTTCGGGCTTTAACATATTTACTTTTCAAGAAAATTCTATATAAATTTTCAAGGATCTAAAGGATTAAAATTTTCAAAGGACCTTTTTCATATTATTTTTTTACAAATAGATAAAAAATCAATATTATTAAATTCTTGAGCCTTCCCCTTTCATTTGACATACATATCGCTATATTCTAACGAGTAGTAGTATTTTTTTAAAATTTTGTTATTTATTTTATTTATTTTTATCATATAGATTTTTTTCGGTGTGAACAATTTTTTTAATTTTTGTCGCACGGTGTTATACACCAAGTAAAGGCAGTCGTTACTCGAAAAGTTAAGGGAATAAATGCAACGGCAATTCGTCATCAATTATTGCCGCCAACACCCATTCGACGTTAACTTCCCTTTCCTCGCCTTTGCCACCCTACAGTGGTTAGCATATGGTGTTTTTCTCTAGGGACTTCACATCACATGACAACAACCACAAATATTTCAAAAATCCAAAAACAATGGAAATATTCTCGCTTTTCCTCAAATATTTCATGCCCTGAACTGAACTGAACTGAATTGCCATCAAAAGAATGTAATTTGTGTGCGGTTCTCATTTGTATTATGGTGCAATTTTATGCTCGACTGCACAACAACAACAACAATAATAGACACAATGAAATCCATGTCAATAGCAGCGAATGCGTTTGCCTCGCCAATGCAATTACAATTTTCCACAAAACCCAGCGAAAACACTTTAAAACCTTTCACCATTTCACCCTTGGGCCGCCTTTTTCGATATTGTTGCATTTTCAGCGTAATTAATTTTGCACAACCTAACTTTCTCCCTCCATGCAAACAGCATTTGTGCAAACATTTAATTATGCATTTTTTTTGGTTCCTTAAAATGCCCAAAATGTTTGCATTCCCCAAAAAAAAACAAAAAAAAATGGAAGAAGCAGCAACATTACCATTACACCCCCTCCTCCCCCGCTCAAACAAAAACAACAACGCATAGACAGCGCATTAATGGAAAAACTGAAAACGTCATGTTTTTGAATTAAATTTTTGAATTATGACATCGACACACACATCTCGTCTCCCTCGGCCGCAGTTCGCCGCAGTTCACAATGCCGACAAACCAAATAAAAATTAATTCAAAACGTTGTCAGGACACGCGCGCGTCATCACGCGTCGCGCCGCCAAACGCGCGCAAACAGCGGAAAAATTGCCACATGCAACAGCAGTCACGGCTCGTTGCCGCTTTCGTGTGTGACGTCAGTCAGCCTTTTCAATTCCGCGGGGACTGGACACTAAACGTCTTCCTTGCCACCGTTCGAACTTCGCACCTTTACTTTACTTACACATTTTGAATTTGGCCATTTTTTTTTATTTTTTTCGCCATGAAATTTCAATTTTTACTAATTTCAATTCCCATTCATGGCAGTGCCAAGCGAAATGATTCAAAGGTGGCCAAGTGTTTGGTCGCTTACAAATTGAACGACACGCTCCACAATTTGTTGCCTTTTTCGGCTTTTGAGCAGCACAACGCGAGTGTGTCAGGACGTGGGCGGAGCGGCCGCTGTTCTCTATGATTGCGCGTATTTGTTGATAAGACACGTGGCTTCATTTATCAACTGCGCAACATCCCGGAAATTGCTTGGCAATGGGATTTTCTGCTTCTTTGGTTTGTTTGCTTTGAAGGGTTTCTTATTGAGTTTTTGAGTTTTTTTCGTTACCTGTAAGTAAAAAAGGGCCGCAGATTACTTGGTACTCTCGCTCGAGTGTGTTGCTGTTCACTGTCTTTTGATGCATGTCTTCTTCTGTACTTGGGTACATATTCAAGTTTATTGCATAACCATTGCAAAACAATCAAGCTCAGCTCAGAACCCGAATCAGTTGGCAGTTCAGTACAATTCGTACCAAAATTGGAATTGTTATGTGAACTCACTGAGACTTCGGACAGAGGTTCCATCTAAGATCTTAGAAACATGGTTCGATCCAGGAATACTTCTAGTCTGATTATTTTCAATCCTTAACCATCTGAAAGTAAAGCCTATAGTGGGACCTCTTCAAAGTGGGATTCGAATGGAAAAAACTATTTTTTTAATATTGACAGTGTAATTTTAATGCGCCATCACTTTTCGCGTCGTTTTGGAGTGAAAACATGCAAGGTTTATATTCGTGAAAAACATAGTAAAAAAATTTTTTTTAAAGTTTTTCATCATATTTGCCTGCGATTACATTACAAAAATGTTACTAATCGCGTGCACCTAAAATAAAATTAAATTCAGACTAATTTTGCTTTGCTGAATACGAAACTGAAAATAAAAAAATTTTCTTAAGAAGCGTTTTCGGAAAATCTTCGAAAAAACATTTTGTTTCTCTTTTTTAAGTTAGGCACACATATCTCGTAAAAAAGTGAATTTTTCGACCATTTTCAAAAATCGTAAATTTTCGAATGATTTTTTTATAGATAAGAAAAATTATTTCCTTTGGTTTTAAAATCTTAGATGAAAGCTATATTATTTTTGTAAATTTTGAGTCTAACACCAATCGAATCAAACGAAAGATGGCAAAGATTTGAAGCATTTAGTGAAAACACAATTTGTATACGGTGGACGTCCAGTATAACGAACTTTCCATTTAACGAATTTTCGATTTAACGTACGGCTAAATTTTTTCCATTGACGGTTCTATATTACGAACAAAACTGAAATTTGTTATTCGATATAACGAATATTTTTCTTTTCACCCTTCGAACTGTATGTATTCAACAGTCACATTCTTTAAAAAAACAATGAATGTTTGGCTTTGTCAAATGAACGGTACCTCAATTGTTTTTGTTTTTGTTACGTTAAAACTTTCAAATTTACGTCAAGTTATCAACATTTTCAAAATCTGTTTGTATGCATTGCTTATCATTTTCACGGCTTTTTTCTTTTAAAAATTAAAATTTCAATAATCAATCAAGAGAAATTGCTATACAGAAAAGTTTACTTGCGGTAAGGAGGCAATCGCGCATCGAAGCCTTTTTCACTGTACACACATAGCCACATTTGTATTTTGAAAATGGTGGAATAAAACAAGATATTTGTTTAACCTTCTGTCTGTCCTTTGCTCAAAACTGCGTTCGCTGTCCTTTGGGGTCAGGATGACCCCAATCAAACGGTTATATAATTTACTGACAAAACATGAAGAAATGTTACACATAAATCACAAAAGAAAAGGGGGGAAAAAGGGAAAGGGTTATTGGGTTGTAAGCGCGATTAACACTAAATAACACAAGTAGACGAGTGCACAAAAACGCTCAACCGTTTTTTTAATTCCGCCTGGGGTCAAATAGACCCCAAGGGTCAGGCAGAAGGCTAAAAACTGAATATGTGAGACTTATTTCTTTAAGAAGGATGGTTTAAAACAAAAAAGAAATGTCGATCGATTTAACGAATTTTTCGATTTAACAAATTGGGGGTACAACATAAGATTCGTTATATTGGACGTCCACTGTATTTATTACACAGTGTAAACAAAATTTTTTTTTTGTCGACACCCATCCAATTGTTGATATAGACGTGAAACTAGAGGTCATAGTCAATTTTTAATTTTTTGATCCAATGCTCTTTTAAAAGGACTTTAAAATTTTAGACACATTCTCATTTGAAAGATTTTTTTTCAATATTTGCGGTTGTGCAATGATGAAGATATGGATATCAAATGAAAGAGAAATATTGTTTCCTTTTAACTAAATTTTCAAGGCCAAAATATGTCAGTAAGGTGAGGGGAAAAATACATGTTATGGATCTCAGCCTGTCGTATTGTGCATCTAAATTTTATTCTTATATCTTTATTGGTTTAACAATTTCGGGACTACTGGGAATATACGTCCCAGCAACTTTTAAATGTCCCTCAAAACAAGTAATCAGATCTTCTGACCCACGCATAATATTTATTAGAATTTTATGTCCCCGGATAAAAGAATGATTTCAGAATTTGTGAGCATCCAACATAATTTTCTAGCCCCAACTTTCATAGCATGCGGAAATTTTTAAACTCCGTCCCTAAAGGGTTAAAATTAAAAAAAAAAATTTTCTATCCATAAGCAAGCATTAAGTATGGTACAGAACAGGGGGAAGAGTTTTGTTCTGGTATGCAGCGCAGCACAATTCAGAGAAACGAACTATGCCTGTGTTAGGCAGCTGAACTAATTTTCGTAACAGTAATATAAACGAGAAATAATCTATTTCTGTGGGAACAAAGTCAATGCTTATACAAAGTAATATTATAAAATAAAAATACTAGATTTCCCTGGGGGCAAAGTTGTTACTTGACAATAGATGATAGATAGATAGATAGATAGAAGATGACAATATTTCAGTTTCATGTGGAATTATCGAGTTTAAATCCCTAAGTACAGGTACACTAATAATATTAATAATTCCCAGCTTCTCTTGCCAAGAAATTTTCTTTTTTTATGAAGAAAACTACCCCAATTTCAATTCTGTTATTGACTCAAGCATTTCACTTTCAATTTTGTTACCATTCGATTAGTGCGGCCACTTTAAGCGTCTTAACAGCAGGAGATCACTTTAAGGTTTCCAGCAACGCCCAGACACAGCGCTTCCTTTGATGATAGCGCAAAGACGGTTTCCTAAAACCGATACAAAGGGGAGGATTATCAATTTTGGAGATAAAAGAAAGCAATACAATAAAATAAATATAAATTCTTAAATGTAAATATTACGGTAGTAATTTAGTAATTAGCTCATCATATAATGTTTAGTCAAAGAGGAAACTAAATATTTGAAAAAATGCTCGACCTATTTTACTTTTGTACAATGATTAGTCTGATGGAATATGTTGACAGCAACGCCTGTTATCAATGACAAACAAAACATAATACTTTTCAAATATTTGAATTTTTTATTTAATAAAAATACCAACAGCATTATATCGTTCAATTAAAGTGCAATAAAATCCATCATAAAAAATCCACATTCAACATTAAACAACGCACTGTCGCATTGCCTCCGTTGCCCGCTGATATTTTCAACATCCGCTTAGCAACGACTGCAGGAAGCTGCCGCGCCATGTCAAAGGCAAACCAATCAATTTATAACAAACTGTCAATTTATAAGGCAAGATGGCATGCGGCGAAAAGACACAAAATTGCCTACATCCGCCATGGATGCGGCCTTCGATAATGATATATGATGGATCTGCTTTGCTGCTGCTTTTTATTTATTTTTAGCTTAATTTTTTTTATTATTATTTACAGCAAACATGACCGCATAGCTTTGACATATTTTGACTTATGGAATAACGCTGGCAATAACAGCAAAAAATCGACGAGAAATAAAAAAAAACGTCAACAACAAAAAAATCAGTCAAATTGCCATATCGACCACAGTCGAAGTTGCGCACTTCCGAAGGAAAACAACTTTACTGGCGGCAACAGAAAAGTTACTCACTGTTGCTACTTTCTTGCTGGTGATTTATGAAATTGTGCGCGACACACACACACACACGTACACATATACACCCGCTCAAGTTGCGCCGAAAAATTGCGGCAGAAGTAAGCAGAATTTCGGCGCGCCTGAGGATGCATAAACAACGCACGAGTGGCACAGCAGCAGCAGCAGCACCAAATACCGACACAAGTGCAAATGTCCTTTTAATGACGCTTTGTCATCATCAGCATTTGTCCCCGGCCGGCAGATACGCGTGCGCGTGGTGTGTCAGTGCGGAAGCGCGCGACTTTGTTGATTTATAACTTTCTGTTTTATTATTATTTCTTTTTGTCGTGCGCGTTGACTAGCAACAAAGCAACAACGGACATTGGCAACGTTGAGGCGCTGCAGTGATGTGTGGCTTAGCATACATCTAGGCGCACAGGCAGGGTACAATTTAATGGGCGGCTGCAGAGTTCCAAATGCAGTGCAGAAAGCTAAAATATTTTAATATTTCGAAACTTGTTTAACAATTTTTAAATTATTTTTCTTGAGTGATGCTTTTAGATTATTTTCTGCATTTATTTTGTATTCAAATGTGCAACTAAAAATGTCCAAAAGTCTTGAAAATGTATAATTTCAAGAACCAACAAATGCATTTACCGCCCTCAAGTGCCAGAAAACTAGCCGTATTGCCCATTTTCCGGTCGCTCTCCTCCTAAACTTTGCTCTGCTCTGCTTTTCCTCCAACACACATGGCGGCTGTCGGCGATGCTTTCCGCTGTGTCCTTCTACATGTGGATTCAGCTGTCTGTGTTTGGCTGCTGCCTAATGACAATTTTTCATTTCATTTCTGTCTGCTGCGTACGCTGCCATCATATTTTCGTTCTGTTTACTTAGCGATTTTTTCGATAATGGCTGCCGTAATCATAATTTATATGGCCACCCGTAGTAATGTAACGACAGAGCATATGCACCTATATGAGTTTATATAATTATATATGTACATATATGTAAAAATGTACGTATGTGTGCTTGCGGCACACTGTCATAATTTATGATGTGTAGATGTGAAGATTGCATATTAATGTGCTTCTTATTTAAACTGAAACCATACGCAAGAACAGTTGGCAACCATAATAAATTCAGCCAAGGAAATTCATATTTATTATAAAATTCATACTATAAAAATAATTAAAGCAAAAGCCACTAAATAAAATGTTCAGCTTACTTCAAATTTTGTGGAGCTGTTTGAAGCGTTGAATTTTGAACCATTAACAGTTAGATGGCAGACTGATATACTGATTCAAAAATGAATGAAAAAAAATACATATTGTAAATAACACTACTCGACACGAAAAATGCTCCTAAAAATATAAGTATTTTTTAGACTAATCTTCGGCTGCTAAACACGAAACTGAAAATAAAAAAATTTTCTTAAGAAGCGTTTTCGAAGAATCTTTGATAAACACGTTTTTCCCCTCTTATTTCAGTTATGAGCACATATCTCGTAAACCAACCATCCAAGACAATTTTCCTCTTTCATTTGATACCCATATCTTCATCATTTCACAACCGCAAATATTTAAAAAAAATATTTGAAATGTGTAAGTCCTTAAAATTTTAAAGTCCTTTAAAAAGGTTTTTGGGTCAGAAAATGAAAAACTGACTATGCCAGGATATTATAAATGACCTCTAGTTTCAAGTCTATATCAACATTTGGATGGGTCTCGGAAAAATTAAAAAATTTTTTCGCACGGTGTAATAAAAGAAAAGTTGGTCTTTTCCTCCGTGAATCATAACTTTGTCATTTTTCTTTCAATTCTATTGATGTTAGGCTTAATATTTGCTCAAATAATATATCTTTCATCTTAGATTTTAAAACCAGAGGATATCATTTATTTTATCTATAAAAAAAACGATTCGAAAATGTATAATTTTTGAAAATGGTCGAAAAATCCAATTTTTCAACTTTCATCGTCAGTAACTTCCCCAAATCTCATCTGATTTGGACAACCTATATATTGTTGGAAAGATTAGTTAATTTCCTTCTGAACGACGGCCCACTTGTGTTAGTCGGATGGTTGGTTTACGAGATATGTGCTCATAACTAAAATAAGAGGGGAAAAACGTGTTTTTTGAAGATTTTTCGAAAACGCTTCTTAAGAAAATTTTTTTATTTTCAGTTTCGTGTTCAGCAGCCGAAGATTAGTATAAAAAATACTTTTGTTTTTAGGAGCACGCGATGAACCCATTTTGTGTATCAATACACACCCAATATGTGTATCAAATGAAAGAGAAAAATCCTTGGAATCTGAAAAAATTTAATGTTTTTATGCAAAAGCGCGAAGAGGTATTGAAAATGTCCTTTTCAAACTTTATCCTTCAATATCCTTGGAAATTTGCAATTGATTTTTTTGAAAAAAATATACCTTAAGGACTAGTATGTACACGACCACATCCTCGAATTTCGTCCTTCTAACTTAATCAGTTTAAGATGTAAAAAATTTAATACTTCTCATTATAGTAGTTTTACTACATTTGGCCCCTAGTTTCGCGAGTACCGATGTACCGATTTTTTCGTGTGTAAAATTTGTTGTCCCACGGTGTTATAATATGTAATATTAATTTTTAACGTAAAACCACTCTAATAAATTCTCAAAGCGATATAAAAAGATTCAATCTCACATAATTGAACTGACAGCATCTGTTTCTAGCAACAAGCAATAATTGAGCCACTTCGAATCTCTTTAAAATGCTTTTACGACAAACCGTGGAAATAATAGAAATAAAACACAAAAGCAGCAGCCGTCATACACACACACACTCGCACACACACACATGCGAAAAGAACGAATCAAACAAAGGTGGCACCACCGTCTCAACAGTGCAGCTCGAGTGTGTGTGCCAGACACGCTGGCGGGTGGTGGCCCAGCGGTGTTCACTCAGTCTTTGCGCCAACATTTTGGCAAACAAAGCAGCCAACTAGACAATAGAAACAACAACAAAAAGATAAAACATAAAACACAAAACACAAAAAACAGCCAAGCAATAAATGAGGAATGTAATGAATGTCCAGCAGTAAATTTCGAAGAGGAGAGGAGAGGAGATCGAACACAAAAGAGCGTCGAAGGTGATTTTTCTTTACCCGCAATCGACATGATGGCAACCAACCGCAAATACAATAAAACTAGCGCAGCGTAAAAACAAACAACCAATACAAAAACAACACAATACAATTCAAAAGTCACTTGAGATGTTGCCCAATAAATTTTCCTTTCGTTGCATTGGCACAAATCGAAAGGATCTTGGCGATTGAAAGAAACAATTTAATGAAAATGTACAGCTGGAAATTTTTCGTATTGTGCACTCGCCTTGAATACTTTTTCGGCTCTCGGCTACCTGTTTCGCGGCTACCAACAATGTGCATTGTTGTTGTCGTAGCTTGAAAATCGCTTTTGTGCCGCCGAGCGTTGTTGTTGAGAATTGTTGTGAATTTAAAGAAAATAGTTACATTGGCAATAATTCATTACTAATGCAGTGGCAATGACAGTGCACAATGCGCAATGCGAATGGCAGCGAAGATGTGGCAACAGCAGCCAACAAGGATGTCTTTAGTTATGTGAGAAGAGTTCATAGATACATTTACATAAATTTTATGAGAACTGCGAACATTCTTGGCATCAGACAAATAAACAGCACAACGTCAGTGGGCCAATTGTGTTGTTGCTGGCTTCGAGCCTCGTGCCTTGCGCCACCTTTCAGCTTTCCACGCATTAACCCTTCCTCAGTCACCACCCAAGCCATTTCCGTCGAGTGGCTGTCAGTCCAGCGCGCATGTGAATGTCAGTCGCGTGCGTCATAATTATGTACGCTCTCCACGCGTCTAATGCATTTTTTCAGTAATGCTGTCAGTTGCAGGGAAGTTTGCCACGATTTGGTGCGTCAGCATTTCGCCCAACTTTCTGTAGCTGTGAATAAATGTAAATTTTTCGAGGTGCATGTACAAGTATATAAAATTGTTGGCCCCGCCTCCCTCTCTCTGCTGTGCCACTCAAAACAATCAACTGTGAATAATTTTTTGTATTCAACTGTAAATTGTTTTATTAGAGTCTCTGCAATATTCGCTTTTAAGGGCTGTCTCAGACCTTCAGTTACCTCAGTGGGGTTGCAATGTTTGCCCGAAGACTGTATTGTCTGCTGTATGCTGAAGTTTGTGTGTTGACAGTGGGAAAATTATGCAAGGTTATGTGATATTCATAACAAACAAACAAACAAAAAATGCTTCGCTGCGTTATGAAAATGGTTTGGGCCATAAAAATTGAATTTATTTATTTATTCGAATCGTGAAGGAAATAACTTAAAAAAAAATGCGTTTTTCACGCCCATCCTGTATGATGTTCTTCATATTTTCGAATATTTTTTTTTGGAAAGATATCAATTAGAACAGTTGTTTGTATTTATTTTAGAACAGAAAGGGTACAGTGAGAGTTTCAGCTTTCTTAATTGCACTTCAACAGAGGAAAGTTTAACAATAACTTATACTTACTACTAACATTAAAAATAAAAATTAAAAAAAAAATAAATACACTAAAACTACAAGAAGACAAAGAGTAAGATCAATTTTGTTTATTAGGTGCGCAACTTAGTTTTTTCTGTTTGTCAATAGATGGCTCCAGCAGTAACCGTTGATCGATTTTAACATATTCAAAGTGTCATGAATCAAACTTTGACATATGGTTAAGAAACCGCTTTGCCACATCAGTGATTTTATTTTTGCGTTACATACTTTTGAGTTTGCGAAAATGTCTGATTTTGTGCCGAGTAATCGCCATTTGCGGGAAGTGTTGATTTGCTTCTTTCATTTAAAGCAAACGGCGGCTGAAACGCTTCGAGAGCTCCAAAAAGTTTACGGGGATGCTGCTCGCTTCAAAGACGGTGATTCCAATGTTGATGATTGATTCCGCATGAAGGAAGGCCAAAAATCTTCGAAGACACTGAATTGGGGACATTGCTCGATGAGGATTCGTTCCAAACGCAAGAAAAGCTTGCTCAGCTTAAGGAGTTACCCGTCAAACCATTTCCAAGCGATTCGATGGAACGGTATCGAACTCAATTGAATCGATTGAGCCGAGCACTGCGCTAAAAACGGCCACAATAAGAGCAGAGGCACGGAAAAGTGATTCTTCTGCATGACAATTCTCGGCTTCACCTTGTCAAACCCGTTAAAATCTATTTGGAAACGCTCAAATGAGAAGTGCTACTCTACTCGTCATCCCGATATTGCGCCGTTTGATTATTACTTCTTCCATTGGATGGCACATGTTCTGGCTAATCAGTCGTTCCGCTAACACGAAGACATCACAAAATTGCTTTATTCGCGGATAGCCTCAAAGGACGAAAACTTTAATCGTCAAAGTAGTCGAGCTCTACCAAAAATATAGGAAAAAATCAGTGTTGCCAGATCAGGAGATTTCCTCGTAGATTTTGGATATTCTTGGCCTTTTTGGGAGAATTTTTAGGAGGAAAAATTGTTTAGGAGAAAGTTTAGAAGATTTATAGGTATTTTATGTTAGAGGATTTTTCTGATCCTTAGTGAATGTTTGGGAGATTTTTGGATAACGAAGTATGATGAATGTTGCTAAAACATATTTTAGCAACATTTTAATAGTAAAAGCATCCTATTGTGTTAAAAATTTGTAAGCTTACAAAATGTAAGCTCGTTCTATCGCGTTCTCACTTATTTCTGTTACAATGAAATCCCGCCAAAAATTGCACTTTTTTTAATTCATTTGTTATATGGGGCATTTCACGTCAAGCGGACAACCAAAAAAAAGTGAGGTCATGAATTTTGTTTATATTCTGGTCAGTTATACTTCTAGTCAGGGGCGTAGCCAAGGGGGGGTTTAGGGTGTCAGAACCCCCCCATGGCCTATAATTATTAAAAATTTGTACTCACTATGCATGGTATGTACGTTCCTATATTAGCAGAAAGGTCTTTTCACCTTTAAACATTTGAAAGAATAACAAAAAATTTTGTTGGTGAAAACGATATGATTGTTTTAAATAGTCCCCTTCAGGCTCAGTAAAGCTATTTGCATGATCTAAAAGCATGTCCAATGAGTGTTTTAGATCGTCGGCTGGAATGTCCTTCAGGATGTCGGTGCAAGCCTTTTGGATGGCTTTTACGTCCTCAAAACGCCTTTGTTTAATCGGTAAATGCATTTTTTTGAAAAGGTGAAAGACGCACGATGCCGCATCAGGTGAAAACGAGGAGTGGTTGAAGGTTAAAATTCAACTTTTAGTCAAAAATCAGTCACAAGTGTCTATCGATGAGATGGCGTCTTTCGATAGCCAAAAGTTCAGGTAAATGCGATACGGAAGCGCCTGGGACCACCCGTGTGGGTATGTGGTATACAAAATAACAAAAATAACAAATAAAGCATGACTAATATTTCCAAAAAAATTTATTTTATGTTATTGAAAACTACTGTCGAATATGTTCTGTAAGTCGAAATCATAACTACTTTGGATAAACACTCTGGCGGATATTGAACATGAATATTAAAAAGATCACCCGGGTGAGTATAAGGAAAGCGAAGGTTAAATCCAATTTCAAGTCGATTTTGGCTGATCTATGATGAACTACCGTCAAGTTTTGATGGAATCTGCGCTGATTGCGGGTTTCAGTTGGCTAACACGTTGGTCATCATTTATGTCCGACAATCGTTTTTAAATCGCGTGTACCACTCATGAACTCTGCCACGGGATAAGCGATCATAACTTGGTCCATCAATTGAAATGTTTCGCTTAAAGTTCTACCAACTTTAAAACAAAACTTAATATTTGCTTTTTGCAAATTAGCATCGAATTTTTGTACCAGTGACAAAACATACTCTTACTTCGAACAAAATTTCATGAAATTTTAATTGCACTAAGTCACATATGGGTGGCACCACCACAAAATGCCATCTTTGAAAAGTGCAGTTTACTTTAAAAAGCATGTAAAGGGTTTTTTAATAGCCTTCGGATTTAATTTAAAAAACAAACACATAAAATTTATTTAATATTTAATTTTTGGGTCCGATTTTGGCATACTCTCTCCAACATATCGGTCGGTATCTCACGAATAAATTCTTCAATATTGGCTTCTAAGCGTCAACCGTTACGGGCTTGTCACTATAGACATGAGCCTTAACATAGCCCCACAAAAAATAGTCTAAACGCGTTAAATCGCACGATCTAGGCGGCCAATTGACCGGCCCCAAACGTGAACAGTTTCACCGAACTCGCCTCTCCATTGGGCCATTGTTTCATGTGCTGTGTGGCGGATACAGCTGCGATATTTTCCTCTGTCTGCACTCTACGTATGCGTGTTGGTGGTTTAATGTCCAATAATGTAAATTTGGTGCGAAATTTAGTCACACAATTCCGAATAGCCGCCTCAGAAGGTCGCACAAACTGACCATAAAATGGAAGAAGTGCACAATGCACTTTCTTAACCGAGCATGAATTTTGATAGTAAAATTCAATAATCTGCAAGCGTTTTTTTTAAGTCGATTCATGGTTAAATTATAGACCAAACTGAACATGTTTGACAGTAACATGTTACACGAAAACAGCTAAGCTGCCAAAAACAGTGTTGCCAAAAAAAAGTTGCTAAAAAATCACCCTTTAATATTAAATTGGCAAACAAATTTTCAAAACCCCCCCCATGGCCAAGTTCTGGCTACGCCCCTGCTTCTAGTAGACGTGGATGTGTACACCCAATTTTTTTTTCGTATGATATTTTTTTGCTGAGTTATGAGCTTGTTTCTGATAGTAAAAAAGGTGTTGTTTTTGTCGAATTCTAAATTTTAATTTTTTTTACGTATAGTAAACCGGAAGTGAAAATTTGAAATCGATATTTGAGTAACTTTGACACTTTTTTTTTAATTATTTTAACGTAAATTAAAGCTTCAAATGTACTCATTCTCCACAAAAAAAATTAAAACGTGATCTCCAACCGTTTAAGACTTAATTTTTTTTAGTTTCAAGGTATTTTTGCGAAACAAAAGGTGGAAAATATTAAAAACGAAAGAAAAATAAAAAGGCGCTCGACAAATCTTGAAAAAGGGATTTTGTGGCATTTATAGGTAAAATAGGCACTAAAAAATGCATTTTTGGGTGAAAAAGGCAAACTGCCTTTTTAAGGCAGTTAGGCTAACTGCCTTTTTAAGGCAGTTAGGCAGTAAGGTTTCAGTTTCGGCCAAAAAATGGCCGAATAGCCGAAACCGAAACTTTCTAGAATATTTTTTACATTTTATTGTGTAGCAGATATATAGTGAAAGGAGGAATAATTTAGATGCCACCAATGTAAATAAATTTATTTTTTTAGCATATAATATTAAATTATTAAATTTTGAATATTAGCGAGTAAGGTACGAAAGGGTGATTTTTTCATGTTTACGTTTTTAAAAAATGAATAAATTGTTTTTTTTTTAATAAATATTTATTTATTTATGCTATGTTTGTTTGTTCGTTCTTTATTTACTTAATGTAAAATTCGTTTGTTGAAAAAAGTGCTTGATATGGTGATTTTTATTTCAACTAGAAAGTTTCGGTTTCGGTTTCGGCCGAATATTAAAAAAAAACCGAATATTCGGTTTCGGTTTCGGCCCAAAAAAGTGGTTTCGGTCGGACACTAATTACAAGACATGGCTCTGAATTAAGTTTTCATGGTCACTTGACTTGAACCTATCCGAAACATTACACAATCGGGCAATGCGGTCCAGAAACGAACTCTCTGAAATACGAAGTAAGCTTGAACATCGATTCAGCTTGGAATAGCTGAGCTTCAGTGCTTGAACAGGTTGCTCGGCGGAATAGTCGGTATTATAACTATTCACATCCTTTGAACTGTTACCAAAAAAAGTATCTATGAGTTAAGGCAATGTTTCGACAATTCTTCAAGGAGTCAATAGAGCTGTGAGTTAGAACAAATTTAGTGAAGATAAGACGTTTGATAGTTGCAGTTAAAAAGGCTCTATTCTATTGCTCCGCAAACTTATGTCGCTTGTTAAAGGTTTCATACGAAGAAGAAGGTTTCATAGAAAGGCAAACGATTTCAAAAACTTGAAATTTTCAAACCCTAATTGGTAATTTACAACGTCAATATTATTTCTATATCTACAAATTCATTCATATCCTTTACAAAGCATATTAGATGCCTACATCTGTTTGTATGCAATGACGCACGCAAGAGGGTCTTGGGGTTCAAACTGCTCAAATATATGTTTATTACAAACACTGTAGATGGCAAATATGGTTTCAAATGTTAATGGACTCAAGAGTTGTGTACAGAATCGCCCCAAATAAAATTCTGTTTGTATGAAAAGTATGCTGTGCTACCATTCATTGCGTTTGTCAGTCGCTACTCTTCTTTCCTTCCGTTCCACTCTTCATTCAAGTCTCCTAACAACTAAATTTCATTAGTTCTTCACAGCTACTACCACTGCAGCCGCATTTCCCCTTAATGTGTGAAACAAGTATCAGATTTCCAAAAAATTAATGGACAATATTTAATCCTTAAAAATGTTAAACCCAACAACTAAATGATGCCACTTCATTGCCAGCACACTGGCAGATGTTATTTCAGGATCGCACATCCATAAAGGATAGGCAAGTAAAAGTTCTTAATGACAACCACAACTACAACAACAACACAGTAAAACAAGAAACATGAAAAGTGTCGTCAACATTAAATTTCTTGTTAAAATGCTTGTCTACACAGGCACACAGGACAACACACACACATGTCTTCGTGCTGCGTTGGCTGCATGTGTGCGCAGTGTTTGTGCGTGTATGTGTGTGGGTGTGTGTGCTGCAAGCAACCGAGCGCGACAGTAACACATCGCCGGCAACACCGAATGGCGACACACCTACAAGCGCCTCGACATGTTTGGTTGCCGTTGTAAGTTGCAGCAAGTGTGGCTGTCCGTCCGGCTGCCTCAGCTTGACTAGCTTCGTAGTGTCGTTTATGATGTGTCGCTGTCGTTGTCATCGCTTCGTCGCCATCTGTACCCGTTACACTCTCTGCGACACCTTTGGCTGCTGTCACTGGCTGCTGCTACAGTTGCTCCTTGATGTCGCTGCTGTTGATTCCTTGAAAAATTACCGCACATTTGCAAGATTTTCTGGCGCACGTTAACTGCATACAAAATGGCTGGTGCTGCATCGCTGCGTGAGCTGACTGACTGTTTCGGAAGCAGTCTGGGGCCGGGTCTGTGTCATTTGATGTGTGCTGATATTTTGTTGTTATCAATTTTAGGTATTAAAGTGAATAACGTTTAAGTTCATTGGTGTTGCCTTAATGTGGACAAATTTAACAAAGCTGGCAGCCATGTAAGCTTATTAAGCGTGTAACTGAATTTTTATGATCCTTGAAGCTTTAATGAAATGTTGAATTTGTGCAATGAGTTGTGGTGACAATTTTTTTATTTATTTAAAATATAAATAATAAAAATCTCTTTTCTTACAACCACTTAGGTTGGTCCAATTGAAAGAGATCGTACAAAAAATCTCAAAAGGAAATACATTTTAGTGGAAATTTGCAAATGTTCCTCGTTGCTTCAAATTTCCCCTTCTCTTTTTTTCAATTCATATTACATTTTTAGAAAATTATATTTATTACATAATTTTCATTTCATGCACTTTGAAGCAAATTTTTTGAACCAATTCATGCGTGTGAGTTTGTTGATAACAAAACCACCTGGAGCGCATCATTTTTACCAACGAGCGTGATGTGTACTCAAACTTATTGCATTGCCTGCATCATAGTACATAATGTACATATGTAACTTATCGCAACTGAGGCATCAGCAAAACTTCACAACGCACAAAAAAATGCCATATTCAGTCAGCACCTTTCATCCCTCACTCAAGTCTGTAGCGTGATCAGGAATTTGTGGCTGATCGTGCAACACCGATAAAAGAATCAGCCTGCATGGTTTTTAATCGCGAATGTAGAAAAAACCCGGAATTAGAGATACACACATATAATTGTAATCAGAATAACAATAGATTCATTTAGCCAAAAGTATTCATCCATTCGTCTATACATCTGCTCATTTATTCCTCTATACCTCCATTCGTTCATTCAACTGTTCATCCAGCCTTTTGTCTGTTTATTTTTATCTGTTTTATTTGTCTGCATATTTAACCGTCCGTGCAGCCATCTTTCTCTCAATTTGTGCATTAATCTATTCACTCTTCTATGCATCCAACCACCCATCCACAGGGACCGTACCGGTTATGGTTTTTATCAAAAAAGTCAGATTTTAACTGTTATCTTTTAACTTTTATTTTTACCGACAAAACTAAAAGTTATTTTGTGCCTTTTATCATATCAGGCAAAACTAACTGTTACTTTTGACTTTTATTTTATCGGTCAAAAATAACAAGTATTTTGTGACTTTTATTTTTTCGGTCAAATATATCAGGCAATTAGAATTTTTTCAAAGGCCGTTTGACCGACTAAAAAACTATTGATATCATTTTTTTCGTCTCAGCAGACCGCACATTCTGAGCTACCTAAGACTTGTGCTACGAAAACAAAGGTATCAATAGTTTTTTAGTCGGTCAAACGGCCTTTGAAAAAATTCAAATTGCCTGATATATTTGACTGAAAAAATAAAAGTCACAAAATAACTGTTATTTTTTACCGATAAAATAAAAGTCATAAATAACAGTTATTTTTGCCTGAAATAATAAAAGGCACAAAATAAGAGTTAATTTTAACTTTTATAGTAAAAGTCTAAAATTTAAAAGGCGTTTAATATTCGTGAAGCTGAGGCCATTACGATCATAATGGTATATTTGAAAAAGTCCACCGACAATTTTTTCGTTTTGCCTTTTTGATTTGAAAATTGTAAAATAAAAGTTATTTTCGGTCCCTGCCCATCCATCGTTATTCTGTCGGTTCTCCATTCATCACCCTGTTCATTCGTCGTACTCAACTAAACAACCACAACATTTCGTTCGTCCGACCATTCATCCATTCGTCTATCATACACTCTGTCATCCGTCTGCCTGCTCTTTTATACATGAATTTTATTCTTCTGTGAATCCACCTATTGAATACATGAATACATACATACATGAATTTTATTCTTCTGTGAATGCACCTATTGAATCCTGTATTCACCGATCCTAGTATGTTCTTCAATCCATCCATACACACATACCACTGTCCCTCCTTTCATACGTCCATTCATTCATTCATTCATTCATTCATTCATCGATCTGTTCCTAACTCCATTCATCCATACAACCGCCTCTGCATCCATTCATTCATTCGTCTATTCCGTCGGTCCATCCTTATGTACTATTATGACTTATCCCGGGATCTGTCAGTCCATCTGTCTACTTACTTACTATCTACTTATTCTTTCATTCCAACCCTTGCTAAGGTGTTCAATCCAAAAGCATTTTGGATGCGCCAGGATTTCAGGACTAAATAATGACAAGTCCGGGATTTTTCGGGCTTTCGTTCTGTGTAACTTTTTCGGTAGAAAATTATAGAAACTAGTAAAAATGTTTTTATAAACACTTACTTATTTTGTTAAGCTGTCGTTTTTTTGAAATAAGTAGTATTTTTTATAAAACATGTTTTTATTTTAACAGCGATTTTTTTCATCAAATATTGTTTTTTAGATATAAACCCAAATTTAAGAAAACACGTATTTTTTTATTTTTTAATATACTTTAATTTTGTAAGGTTTTTTTGTAAAAAACATTTGGTTGCATATCTGCAACAAAGCATTACAACTTGTTTTTTTATTTTAATATGTTTAATTTTAAATAAAAACTTTTAAAGCAATTAATGCGTTTGTTGTAACATAATAGTCCTACTCCGCATTTTTCGCAAAGTGTTTGTGTGAAACCAGTGTATTTTGGAACATTGCATTTTATTCTTTTATCGCACCAATCCAAAATTTTGGATTTCTCTTTCTCCAAGTGAGTTTGATTTTGTCCTTTGCCTTCGAGTTATTATCGATTTTGGGTGATATTCCAAAGCTTACTTCCTTTTCAATTTGGTTCTTTTTTGATAAACTTTCAGACACCCCAGGATTGGGGTCAAATTTTGGGTCATGTTCATAATCATTGCTTGAAAAGTTCAAATCATCTTCACTTTTCATTAGTGTTAGCAGGTTTCCCGAGATCTAAACAACACGTGTTTTTCTAATGAAGGTTTTATTCCAAGTGATCAAAGTAAAAAGTGGTATGACATTATATACAAGTGACAATGCTCTAATTTGTTGTAATGTACTGGAATATTGTACATAAGTTAGATTAAGCGATTGGGTTGCAGAGTTGCGTTTTCTGTCAACAATTACAAATTTACGATTTCATCTCCTGACAAAAACTTTGAAGCCATATTGGCGAAAATTTGTTGCCGCCGAGGCGCTTTGTTGCATTTCTCCAACCAGATGAATTATAATTTTTTTGTTTTAAAGGAACTTTGCACTTCTGCAACCAAGAAAAATCGCAGATTATTTACAAATTAATTACAATATTCTTTGATTACATAAATTAAGAATATAAGATAATGTAATTACCTAGTATAATTTCGTAATTAGAAAATGCTTCAAGTTTTTTATTAATAATTTTTGATCACTTTATTTTCACTAAAATAAATGCGTGCAACTTTTCGCAAAAATGGTAGAATAAGTGCTGTCAAGTAAAATTTAGCTACTTTTCCCCACTATTAATGCCAGTATTTCAAAAAAGGAACGTTGCATATTTGTAAAATAGCAAACAAGAGTCGTTTTGATAATTACTTCTAAAATTACGGGCAATTTTTCGGTTGGTTGCAGATATGCAACCGTACCGCGTTTTATGAAATTCCTACAAAACAATTAAACTAATTCAACTTTTTTAAGCATGATACTTAGATACACTAAGTTAAAACTTAATTTGTGCAGATCAAATCATGGTTTAGGGAACAATTTATCGATTTTGATATTCCCTCACTGCTCACTTTATGAAGTTTAATAAGAAAATACATAACCAAAAAATTGGAGGCTGGAGTAGGTGTAAATGATGTCGCATGGCCATTCATCAACCATTAAGAGGTCAATTTGCCGAATAAAATTTCGGGATCCCAAAGTATCAGCTTTAATATTTCGGGTCAGCAGCTTAAAACAGCCGGCCGGGATCTCCGAATTTCCGTAATCGGGATCCCGAAATTGAATGCCTTTTCATCATCTTTTAAACGGCTAATTGCAGCACAATCTAAAATAAAAAATTATCTTATCCTAAAAAAGCTTAGTACAACCAATTCACAGATCAACAGTACATACAGACAGTTTTAAAAATAAACGTGGGTATGAATATTTTATTATATCATATTCAGACAGCCAGCTAAATTTCACAACTAAGAAATTTTCTCAATTTATTCTCAATTTATCTCTAAATTGAACTTAATTTGTTATAAAATATTTCAATTTAGCTAATTGCAATTAGCGCTAAATTGGACATAAATTGAGCTCAATTGGCCATGCAAACCTGTGTCGTCCTTTTATCGATAAACAAATTCATTTATAATTGGCGGAACCAAAACAAAAAGGAAAAACTGACAGCAGCGAAAGACGTTTGTTAATAATTGTTTTGTTTGCTTTAAAATTTCGTTTTAAAATTCAGTAGGGATGTTGAATAAATATTACTAAATGTTCAATAAATGTTTTTGAGAAAGTTTTTTTTACATAAACATAAATCCCTTTCTCCCGTAAAAAAAACAATTTCGATAGCATTTTCGATAACAGCTAAATTGAGGTGTGTGAACAGCAAAAGCGATAAACTCAATTAAGAACTAAATTGTCTCAATTTATTTGACTATCTGAACAGAACTTTAAGTGCGAAATTTTTTTACATAACATAAAACCCTTTCTTCCGTAAAAAAAACAATTTCGATAACATTTTCGATAACAGCTAAATTGAGGTGTGTGAACAGCAAAAGCGATAAACTCAATTAAGAACTAAATTGTCTCAATTTATTTGACTATCTGAACAGGACATTAAGTGCGAAATTTTTTTTACATAAACACAAAACCCTTTCTTCCGTAAAAAAAAATCAATTTCGATAGCATTTTCGATAACAGCTAAATTGAGGTGTGTGAACAGCAAAAGCGATAAACTCAATTAAGAACTAAACTGTCTCAATTTATTTGACTATCTGAACAGAACTTTAAGTGCGAAATTTTTTTACATAACATAAAACCCTTTCTTCCGTAAAAAAAACAATTTCGATAACATTTTCGATAACAGCTAAATTGAGGTGTGTGAACAGCAAAAGCGATAAACTCAATTAAGAACTAAACTGTCTCAATTTATTTGACTATCTGAACAGAACTTTAAGTGCGAAATTTTTTTACATAACATAAAACCCTTTCTTCCGTAAAAAAAACAATTTCGATAACATTTTCGATAACAGCTAAATTGAGGTGTGTGAACAGCAAAAGCGATAAACTCAATTAAGAACTAAATTGTCTCAATTTATTTGACTATCTGAACAGAACTTTAAGTGCGAAATTTTTTTTACATAAACATTAAACCCTTTCTTCCGTAAAAAACAATTTCGATAACATTTTCGATAACAGCTAAAGTGAGGTGTGTGAACAGCAAAAGCGATAAACTCAATTAAGAACTAAATTTTCTCAATTTATTTGACTATCTGAACAGAACTTTAAGTGCGAAATTTTTTAAAACAGAGTTGCACCCTTAACCCTTTGCGTATAATATTAACCCAATCTAATTCCATGAACAAATTTTACGCTTACAAAAACATTATCTTTGAAATGAACTGGTTACAAAATAAGTCATTCAAGATTGACCTAAGTGGTCAAGTAGCACAATTTACTGTTCCATTGATGTTATTTATTATTCTAATCACACTAACAACAACGGCAAAATCTGTAACGCCATCTTCCATTGTGCTGCTCTCAAAAACCATGAAATCTCTCCTTTCCTCTAATTTCACATCAAATCGCAATACACATACATTTCTGAACTCAAGTTGCATTGTTGTGTGTTTGTGTCACAAGCGTTGCATTTTATGCATTAAATGCATGTTTTATCTGCGCTTTTCGGTTGGTGTCACTCGGTCGATTCGATGTACGATTTAAGGTAGTAGCGATTAGGGGACTTTTTTAGAACCACGTATGTATGTATGGTTGTGTATGGGCGCGTTTTATATGCACCGTTTAGTAAGTTGGCCGTTTGTTGTTGCTGTTGCTGTTAAGTAGCATTTTGTCACGTCCACTTTGGTGCGCCTGCGGTCGATCGTTGGGCAGCGATTAAAAGAAATGCAGTCTGGTGGCACCATCGACCCCTATTCGGCCGTTGCACATAAACAATCGGACGTGTTTTGTGTGGTTTTTCGGTTGAACTGAGGTTGCTTTTTCAATGTAGATTGCCGTTTTTTTTGGTTTTCCTTTATTTATACAAATGCTTTTTTGTCGGCTAAATGGAAAATTATGTATGCAACGCTGGTGCGTATCGGCAGCTGTTGTTCTAGGAATATTTCAGGCGCTGTAATTACCTTGAAATTTGTAGGCTATAAACGTACGAATTTTGTTCATCGTTTAGCTGCTATTTTCTCGCTCAAAAAACCATTATATCAGATTCGTTCACTATCTATATGCATAAAATAGTCATTGGAACAATCAATTTGCTTGCTTTGCACCATTTGTTATCTCGCATTCGATTACCGCCCGAATCGCCGTTGGCCATAACTCCATCCAGCATCCATTATAATTTCCCACAAGAAGCAGCGACAACATGAAAGTCGCTTTTCACAAAATCATCTCGCACCGCACCGCCGAAACTGCCTTCCAGCTAAGCGATAATCAGTGCGCGACTTGTTCTCGCGTCGAAGCCAGCAAAAGCGCACTGAAATGAATGTAGTTTTTTAATAGCTGCATGCTCGATCTTTAAGAATTTATTGCCGCACAGCAATGCGAACAATTGCCCCGAATGCTAGTTGCAGCAGCGCCCCGCCGCAGCAGACCACCCCTAGCAAATCATTTTTCTCGCTTTTAATTAGGCAAACCATGGCGCACATTCCAGACAGCAAACAGCAACAAAACACGCCACACAACAGCAGAGACAGGCAAAATAACAAAAAGCAACAACCATAAAAACAGCGCAACACTGGCGCAACTTTTCAGCGGGGCGCAAAGAGACAGCCGCAGCTACAAAGACACCGCAGGCATTTAAAACACTTTGCTGCACGGACCGAGAGACAAACAGCCGGACAGACGGACAGCCAAACCGAGAGACAAATGCGGCTGCCAGATGCCCAACATTTGTTCGCTGATAGTGTAGGTGCGTTTTATTTCGGGTTATTTCTTTTTTTATTATGAAACTCGACAATGTCTGCCAGTTGCGCAAGTTTAGCAGTTAAGAACTTGTTGGGCAATTTTCACACAACAAAAGTTCCAGCCGCACAACAATGGATGAATATTGGAATATAGACATGTCCAGCATGGAACATAAATTTGTTCATAAGCTGTGCGGATACTAACAATTTCTGAAATATTTAATATAATCATAAATAAGCAGCGGATTTCCATGCAAATGCATGTTTTTTGGGAATGTTCTCAAATGAATGGTTTTTTAAATTTTTTCTGACCAGAAAATTTCCTTTAAAATTACATTAAATTATAATTAAGTATTATTGCATATTTCACTTTAAATGCATGTTTTGACATAGTTGTAATAAAATGCATTTTTGAATTAATATTCTAAGCTTTTTTCGCATTTCTTTGCAAGCATATTTTTTAATATATAGGTACATAAAATTCTTTTAGATTTTTTATACTTATATTTAAATACTAAAAATCAAACAATTTTTGATTGCATTTAAATTTGTTTGGCACTTTGATTCCAAAAAATTTTGTTGGTTTTCTTTGCCTTCTCAATAACTTTATAAAAAAAACTTTTTGTGGTATATTTTTCCAAATTTCGGTGCATAAAAACTAAATTGTTTCTTTAAATTTTATTTTTAAAATATCTTTGGTGTTTGTTTTTACTTCATAAACGTAGTAATTCGAATGTTATTCAATGTGAATTCTAAATTTAAATGTTTTGTTAGTATTTTATGTATTCTTTATACTCTCAATAAATTTATAAAAAAAAAAATAATTTATATTTTTCTAATTTTAGATGCTTATTTTAAGTTTTTTAAAAATTGTTTTCAGTGCATAAAAATCCGCTCCCTAATCATGAAACTGTTCAAAAACAAAATTACAGTTTCATGATAAATTTTTTATTTTTTTATTTAAATAAAATTAAAAAAAGACTAAAAATATGCATTTAAATTTAAATATAAAAAAAACAAAATACCATTCGACGAAAATAATCGATGTTTTTCGATTTTTTAATTTTCATCGAATGCTATTGCTTTTTACATATTTCCAATTTTAAATGTATATTTGTACTTTTTTTTAATTTTATTTAATTTTATTTAAATAAAATAAATAAATAAATAATCATGAAACTGTAATTTTTCGATTTTTTAATTTTCATCGAATAGTATTGTTTTGCAATTAAATAAATTGCATTTAAATTTTTTATGGAACAACTGCTTAAGTTGACATAAAAGAGAATTGAACTTTTGCATTGGGAGCTTTATAGAAGTCAAAGCGCTTTCATGTATATCATCCATTTTGAAAATCCTGTTTTTTCACAAAATTATGTGCATTTACTTTTTACTGAAAATCAAAAAATTTTTTAAGAAGGGTTTTCGGAAAATCTTCGAAAAACCATTTTTTCCCCTGCTGTTTCAGTTATGAGCACATATCTCGTAAACGAACCATCCGACTAACACAAGCTGTCCGTCGTGCGGAAGATAATACCTTAGCCTTACCAGCGATATATAGATTATTCAAATCAGATGAGATTTAGGGAAGTTACTGACAGTGAAAGTTGAAGAAAGTGAATTTTTCGACCATTTTCAAAAATCATTCATTTTCGAATGATTTTTTTATAGATAAAATAAATTATCTCCTCTGGTTTTAAAACCTGCTTATTTGTGTAAATTGTAATCAATAGAACGGAAAGAAAAATTACAAAGTTATGAAGCACTGAGTGAAAACAACAACTTTACATTGATTGAGCGTGAGAAAAAAATTTTTTTTTGTCGAGGACATCCAAATGTTGATATAGGCGTGAAACTAAAGTTCATTCATAGTAACCTGGCATAGTCAGTTTTTCATCTCTGATCCGATGTCCTTTTAAAAGGACTTTAAAATTTGAAGGGCATACACATTTAAAATATTTTTTAAATATTTGCGGTTGTGCAATTATGAAGGTATGGGTATCAAATGAAAAAGGAAAGTTGTCTTCTTTCTATTTTGAACTTGCAGGACCAAAATACATCCTATATCGCATGGACGATTTTATACATCCTTTATTTGCCTTGATGACGCGCTAAATCTTTTGATACACATAATGCCTTACAAAAGTCTACCATAGTTGAGGTTTGTTACCATAGTGGGCGTAAGAGGGGGCGTGATCAATTTCTATGTACCAATCGCCCACATAAAAAAATCATTTGGTGCTTTTGCTTGATTGTGGAAGTATTACATTTTTTATATCCTTAACTAATGTAGTTAGAAGGACGAAACTCAAGGATGTGGTAGTGTACATATTAGTCGTTAAGATATATTTTTAAAAAAAAAAACTATTGGATAAAGTTTTAGAAGGACATTTTCAATACCTCTTCGTCATTTTGCACCAAAACATTACATTTTGTATGATTCTAAGAATTTTCCTCTTTCATTTGATACCCATATTATTATTCTACAATGCGCTCAATTTTTAAAATAATTTTTTTTAAATAAACATGTCGTTGAAATTTCAAAGTCCTTTTAAAAAAAATCCTAACGTCAGAGAGAAAAACTAAAAACGCAGTTTTACTACATTTGGCCCCTAGTTTTGCGAGTATATCAATATTTTCGCGTGTTTTGAAATTTTTTGATTTTTGTCGCACGGTGTAATAAGTAGAGATATACAAATGTAAATATTTTAGAATTCATATATTAGTAACTAAGTATTTATGAAAAATACATTCGTTTAATATCAAATAAAAAATGAAACTAAAACCCTATTCCAACCTCAGTAATACGAACTTCCTCCGAAAAATCGTTTTCCTTAATCGTAACACCCCAAATCATTAAACAACAAACCCTCCACTCTCTTCGCTAACTATTTCAAACACCCACTTTTTCACAGACTATAAAATTTCAACTAAGTGCAATTTGCCATTAAAAGCACTCGAGCAATGATAGTCACCCAACCCCCAAACGTTTTTCGCTATTTGAAAAAATCTGCTTTGCGTACTTTTCGCATACAACGTCGGTGGTTGTGTCTAAAATTTATGTAACTCATTTGCAAATTTATTGCCGATTTACTGCAAATAATCGACGCGCATTAAAAACACACAACGGACAAAGCAAAATCGGCACATTTGCCGAAAATATGTACACATTTCCCAAGTGTGACTGACTGTGGCAAATTTTTAACTAATTGAATTCAGTTGGCCATCTTGCACGAAGTCACCGAGAAAGTAACTACCAGTGCTGCCACTTGACTTTGTGCACAGCAAAGCATCACTTGCCCACATGGCTTTCGTTCTACGCCGCAGGGCATTTGCTAAGTTGCGGTTTTTCACGGACCTTTGACGCTCAAACGCTGTGACAACCTCTGAACCCTTTTTGCCTAATGAATTTTTAGCGGTTTTCAAGCCTTGGCTACATAACCCGTCGACAACGCGGCAAATGAATTTGGATTTGCTTCGCAAGTAGTTGGCTCTGCTATGCATTGAGGAAGGAGGCGTCAAAACGTGCTGAAGGCACTGCATGGGCCCCCAATGATGATTCGTCTCGTTCGACTGGGAAATGGAATTAAAACTCGACAGTCTCAGGAGGGTGAATGGGTCGACACTAAAATTTAACTGTCAGCCACATGCGAGCACTTTCCACGCACTTGATTTATTTGTGTACTTTGCTGAAAGCCAACGCTTTGATGAATTAATCCCAGATAATTTCTCCTGCCCGCTCTGCACTTTAATCCGCCAAATTGAGGGAGTGAATTTGGTGGAAATGACTGGCCATGTCGCTGCAGTGGGGGTTGATGTAAGCGCGCTGTGAGCGAAAATTATGTCATGACAAAAGATTTGTGTAATTTGAGGGCATTGAGATTGAACTGTGCTGATTGGCATCGCATGGACTAAGCCAGTGTTGATTATGTTGCAATAATTATATGAAATTATGGCGAATAATTAAATACTTATTCAAACGAAAGAGAGGAGATAATCTCGAGCACAAAACTATGACAACCAATATTGAGGGAGACCTTCCATTGCTACATTGTCTATTGTCGTGAGACCCACTAAAGGTGAGTTCAACAGAAGCGAACGAATTACACTACTCCACAAAAAATGAGTTAATCGTTAAACCTAAAAACAAAAGTATTTTGTAGACTAACTTTGGGCCGCTGAATACGAAACTGAAAATCAAAAAATTTTTTTAAGAAGCTTTTTTGAAAAATCTTCGAAAAATTATTTTTTACCTGTTGTTTCAGTTATGAGCAAATATCTCGTAAACAAATCATCCGACTACGACAAGCGGTCCGTCATTTAGAAGATAATACCTTAGCCTATATACCTGTCTAGCGATTTATAGATTGTTCAAATCAGATGAGATTTGGGGAAGTTACTGACGTTGAAAGTTGTAAAAAAGTGAATTTTTCGACCAATTTTAAAAATCATTAATTTTCGAATATTTTTTTTTATAGATAAAATAAATTATCTCTTCTGGTCTTAAAATCTAAGATGAAAGATGTATTATTTGAGCAAATATTAAGCCTTACATCAATAGAATTGAAAACAAAATTACAAAGTTATGATGCACTGAGTGAAAGCACCAACTTTACATTTATTACATTATTATCAGGGAAAGGATTTTGAGGACCTAAAAACCTATAAAAAAGGCAAAATAAAATAGCAAAAAAGGCACGGAAAAGCACTAAAAACTGCCAAAAAGGCAGAAAAATGCACTAAAACTGCCTAAAAAGGCAAAATAGGGCATTAAAAACTGTTAAAAAGGCAAAAAGAGGCATTTAAAAATAAGAAAAAAATACTAGAAAATCTAAAAAAAAGGGGAAACGGTATGTATTTTTTAATAATTTTATTTTATCTTACGTATGAAAAATACAATATTTATATCTCGTTTTTTGTAAAAGAAAAGGAACATCAAGGTTTTCAAAGATAGTTTAAAAACTAAAACTAAGCTATTTTAATTGAAATGTAGGCACATATTTTAAATTCATATTTTAACTTCTCATATAAAAGCATAAAAGCCGTACTTGTATCACAAAAAAATTAATAAAATTTTTGCGCTAACCGAACTTTTTTATTTTTGGCATGTTTTTTTCTTTAAATTTTCCACTGCACAACAAAAAATAACGGCTTAGGAATGATCAAATCAATGTAAAAACATCGATAAGTTAACGAAATTGCAATGTTGTCACTTAATTTTTTTAGTTTCAAGGTATTTTTGCGAAACAAAAGGGAGAAAATATTAAAAACGAAAGAAAAAATAAAAAGGCCCTCGACAAATCTTGAAAAAGGCATTTTGTGGCATTTATAGGTAAAATAGGCACTAAAAAAGGCATTTATGGGTGAAAAAGGCAAACTGCCTTTTTAAAGCAAAAAAAGGCAAAATAAAAGTGATATATTTCTAATCAGGAGAACCTAATTCGTGCTCATTTTCAATCAAAAATGCTCTATCTAGCAGCAAACAAAAAAGACAATTTCCACAAAATCCTTTCCCTGATTATTATTTATTACATTATTATTATTTTTTTTTGCCGAGACCCACCCATATGTTGATATAGGCGTGAAACTAGGGATCATTTATAGTAACCTGGCAGTTCTTCATTTTCTGACCCAAAGTCCTTCTTAACCGTTTACACGGCAAGAGCGAATTTTTTCATCAAATGTTGTTTTTTAGATATAAACCTAAATTTAAAGAAACATGTATTTTTTCTTTTTTAATTTACTTTAATTTTTTAAGGTTTTTTTGTAAAAAACATTTGGTTGGACATCTGCAACAAAGCAGTAAAACTTGTTTTTTTATTTTAATATGTTTAATTTTAAATGAAAATTTTTAAAGCAATTAATGCGTTTGTTGTAGCATAGTCCTACTCCGCATTTTTCGCAAAGTGTTTGTGTGTTTTTTATTAATAAGTTTTAATCACTTTTGTTTCACTAAAATAAATGCGTGCAACTTTTCGCAAAAACGGTAGAATAAGTGCTGTCAAGTAAAATTTAGCTACTTTTCCCCACTATTAATGCCAGTATTTCAAAAAAGGAACGTTGCATATTTGTAAAATAGCAAACAAGAGTCGTTTTGATAATTACTTCCGAAATTACGGGCAATTTTACGGTTGGTTGCAGATATGCAACTGTACCGTGTAAAGGGTTAAAGGACTTCTTAAATTTTAAGGAGATACACATTTAAAATATTTTTTTAAATATTTGCGGTTGTGCAATGTTGAAGATATTGGTATCAAATGAAAAAGAAATATTGTCTCATTTTAACTAAACTTTATATTTTGCACTTTCAGGACCAATATATGTCAGGTAAGGAAAACATGCATGTTTTGGATCTCAGTCTGTAGATTCATACATCTAAATTGTATTCTATTTCAAAGTTCTGATATTTTGAGGTGCATTTTTCGTGTCGAGCAGTGTTATCAACGAGTTCATAGCTCGAGGCAGCGCGCTGAAAAGGACATCATTCGCAGCGTCGCCAAGTAACGAGCAATAAATAGGAAATCTAAGGACTTGACACAACAACAACAACAATACGAGCGCAGCTATGCCTGCTGCTAAGTAGAGTAAAAGTCAGACAAATTTCATAATTGAACAAATGAGCGAATGGTGCTCGGGCGCACGGACGTCCTGTCGTCAGTAGCCGCGCGCGCGTGATGAATGCGAGCCAAACTAAAAAACTAAATAAACTCATTCATTTGCCATCTTTTCGCTTCTTTATTTGCCTTATTTGCAGAAGCAGCAAAAGTGGAACTGCAGCGCATTCATTGCTCCTTTTGGGCGAAGGAATAGAGGAAAACTTTATTATTGAATGAGAAAAAAAAATGGCATGGCAGCAACAACAAAAATGTAAATAAAAACACCCTGTGCCGAGTGGAATGTCGAGCGCAGCGTGGAACGGAGTGAAGTGCTGGCGCGGCGCTCAAAGTGAGTTTGTGTGTGTGTGTGTGTGAGTGTTGGTGGTGTGCGCTGCGCTGACGTGTATGTATGAGTGAGATTGCGAGTTGCACGTGGAAAGAAAAATCGTCGGCCTGCAATAATGCAGCCAAAACAGAAAATAAATACAGGCTCGCATACACAGCTGCAGGGCAAACATTTTAGCGGAAGCAACACTGGCAAATGAACAAGCCGGACGCAACGCTGGAAGTTCTGCTCGGACGACCGACTCGCCGACTGACCGGTGAACTGGTCACTTCAACCCATACACCAACCGTTCTCCGTTCCGTTGGGCCGCGTTCGGCCCGCACCGCGCCCAGGTAGTCCGCTCGCTATGTGGTCGATAGTTTTTTGCCGCAGCGCGCATTACGCTTTTCCCCTCTTGCACTTGAGTGGTTTTCCACTGTTTTCCTTCATTTGCCGAGTTGGAGTGCATTTCATTTCATTTGGATTTCGTTCTCGTTCTTTTTCCGCTGCTGTTTTGCTGTGCTTCTTGCCTTCTTTTGTTTATTGACTGAAGCATCGAGCGCCCATCCGTCAGGGCACGTTTGTGTGTGTGTGTGTGTGAGTGTGTATGTTGGGCTGACTGTTTGCTAGTGCTGACTGTTGACTGGCGACCGTTGAATGAATCTCAATTTGAATGCAGCGGGGGCAGTTGCTGTGCCGCTCGCTCGCTCGCTCACTCGGTCGCTCGAGTTTATTCTGACAGCGCACTGTTCTCATCAGCAACAAAAAAGAATCATTCCATGTGCGCACGTTGCGGTGATCGCTCGGTGAAAATTCTCAGCTACGCTGCGTTCGTGTGTTAGCGGTCGAACTTTGTGGCAGAAACGCTGCCATACGCGTCAACAAATCGATAACGCAACATAAAAATCGCAGTGGCAATAAGCAAATTGCAATTAATTCCTGCAAAAAAAACTAAAAAAAAAGTGATACGAACATTGTCTAAACGAATTGAAAGACCAACGCGAAAATATGCGAAACATGGGACGACTTTTTCAGTACAATCGCTTTGGCGGCAATGCCGACGAGGCCAACAAAAAGGATAATTTAATACGCAATGACTTCAAAACAAAAATGGTAAGAAATGCACAAAATCAGCAACGAAATAAAGAGCTTTGGCAGGTTTTTAGCCAAAAAAAAATGACAATTTCAATTGAGTCTTCTTATCAAAGAGTTATTCGGTCGGCCTATGAAAAGTCACTATCTCATTGATTCTTAGTCAAACAGCCAACAGTCAATCACCGCATGACACCAACGTCAGCCTTTGCCACTGCACTTATCATAAACTCAACAGTAAATATTTTTCGGCTCGCTGATTATCGCACTACCGTTCAGTCGCCAGTAGACCAACAGACATACGTACATACTCATACAAACATATGTTCATTGTTTGGAAAATGCCTTCAAACCGATAATGATTGATTGGTACCATTTGAATTGTTAAACGGAAGTGTTGACCATATGAAAAAATTATCAAAAAAGAGAATGTCACACATTGTGCGTCTATATCTGCATTTAAAAGGCTTACATGTTACGACTATGTAAGCTAACTGCAGTTTTAAAGTTTCATCTCTAATAAAACTTTATAAAAAAAACATTCAAAACATTAAAATCCTCATAAAAAATTAAAATCCTCATACAAACTTTTCGATTTTTGTGTGTCACATATGAGAGGGTTTTGAGAACCAAAACAACTCATTGTAAATGTAGATCAAGATTGAGTCAAACATATTCAAGGAACTATCTCTACCACTGACACTAACCTAATCGACACTAGTAATGAGTACCATTCCCGGACATTGTGTAAAAGGAACAGAAGTAACTAGACTTTGATACCCGTTCAATGACTTCTGAAGAGTCTTTGAAAATGAAAAGAGAAATAAGCGAATGAGGAGGAAACATTCCCAAAAAAACTGTCAGCACTGATAAAAAGATGTTTCCATTCCATGCAAAAAGTTGTTCCTTAACTGCTTGAATGCCAGAATGATCTGAAGAAAGCATCAGCACAATCAGTGGCGCACACAAGATTTCATTTTGGGGGAGGGAGGTTTTGCGTACAACTTTCGAGCTCAATTTCATTTGAAACTATATTCTACACCAGCAATTGTTGTATTTTGGGGGCGGTTGAACCCCTAAAATACCCCTGTGTGCGCAACTGAGTACAATTTGTTTAGCTAGGCGCTTATTAGAGGTAATTAACTGCTACAAAGGCGAAGTATATCAGAGCAATAACTGTTCCTTGGCCTTAACCTAAACTAACCTTAGTTAATCTATTTAAATGAGTTTAAATTTGAAAAGATTCTTTCAGATATTAAAAACAGTCACAGTAACTCTTTACGAACATATAAAACTGTTCCGAAAACATAATGTTCGACTAGGTGGGTAGGTCAATGTGGCGCAACTTTCGAACAAGGGGACACTTGGGCCAATGTGACCCGTTTTGATAAGACGAACTGTGGCTTATTATCTTTTCACAACCATCCATGTTGAGCATTCGCTTTTGTAGATTAACAAAGAGTCCTTCAGTTGTAGCCGATTCTGACCGCTAAGTTCGAATTTTTCTCATTGATACATACTTATTTTTAGTCTTCGAGCGGCCTGTCTTTCAGTAGCACCCTGTATGTGTGTAATGAGGGATGATAGCTACCAAGAAGCAAAGAGCATTTCTCAGCAGCATTTCCTACGCTGCTGCCTCGTCATCTCTAGAGCTCCTCTGACTTGCTTAGGAACGCCAATTTTTCAGGGCTCAGAGAAATCTCGAAGCAAAGCATCAAACCTGTTCGGAAATTTATAAAATACACTCGCATTCGAACAGATTATGTTAATCACTGCTAAACAAACCTCCAACTTACTTCGCTAAGAACCCAACAGGATCTATGCGTAGCCTTTTTGACAGCCAGTACAATCTTACCTAAGCTAAAGTTACATATCGCTCCTTCGCTGCAAGAACGTCATATCTAAAAAAAAAATTTTGTTGAGCTTATGGCAACCCTGTGTATATCTGCATAGGATCGATCGTTGCAAAAAATTCGATACTTTACTCATATGACGACATGAAAAATTTTTTGAAACCTTGAAATGTTTGTAATGGTAAATTTTAAAATTGAATTTTCTCGGAATGATGTAGTTTTGAGTTATGACGTTCTTGCAGCAAAGGAGCGATATGTATACTTAGGTTAGATTAGGTTAGGTAAGTTGGCTGGCCTAGTTAGCCACAAATATACCCTATTGGGTCCCTAGCGATACCAGTTAGGGCACCTTCGAGTTGTGGATGTTCCTAGCTTTGGAACCTCTTCTAACCCAGAAAAGAATGCGGTTCCTAAATAAGTATGGTAAGTCATAGTCTTGACATAGCCAGACGCTAGCAAAATGTGCTCCAGGGATTCCTTGTATGTTTAGAATAGAATAGAATTCAATGGAGTTGGTTGCACTGAGACCAGAAGTAATATATTGTTAGAGAACATCCCCTATACCCACCGACCTAATGAAGCTTAGTAACTTACGGGGGTTTAGGTGCTTGATGTTCTCTTCTCCTAGACAGAACTGGCCCAGCGAACGGAGTGTTGCCAGATCCGGAGATTTCCTCCTAGATTTAGGATATTCTTGGCCATTTCGGAGAATTCTTAGGAGGAAGAATTATGATATTTAGGAAAAAGTTTAGGAGATCTATATTTTATGTTAGAGGATTTTTCAAATCCTTAGTGGATTTTTGGGAGATTTTTGGATAACGAAGTATATTGGGAACACTGGGAACAAAACATATTTTGGTAACTATTTTAGTAGTCAAAGCCCCCTATTGTGTTTAAAGCTTTTAACCCTTTCGCTATTTTGTTGCCATATGGCAACATGCTACTTTGTGGACGTCTGCATCCTCTATGGCTGCAAGAATACATTTTTTTGTTGGTCTTTAGAATAGTTTGAAGTTTCAGGAAAAAATACGAAATTAATAAACTGAATATTTAAGTTTAAAGAAGAGAAGTATACACGTTTTTTAATGGTACCTATATCTTGGCATAGTAAAGGAAGAAGAAGCAGAAAAAATTAGAGAACTTTTTAATTTGACGTTTTCTTTCAATTTAGATACTTTTTTTTTTAATTTTGGCTGAAGTAAATGAAGAAATATTCAAATTTTTGTTATGCGTAAAAAGTTTAATGTTTAAGTAATTATTACAGCCACAACGATGTGGTTGCTCTCATAGAAAAACACTCTAAAATACAGGGTCCGAGTATAAAACTTAAAAAATTTCTTATGGAATATTGCTGAAATAACCACATAGAAGCCTAAGACGTAAAATTTAAAATTTTAAAAACCTGTAGCGAAAGGGTTAAGCTCATTCTCTCTCGTTCTCATTTATTGCTCACAATGAAATCCCGCCAAAAAGGGTACTTTTTGTTTAATTCATTTGTCATATGTTTTGTTTCTGTTAAGTTTTTGTTGTTAAGCTGTAAAAAAAGCTGCATTAAAAAAAATTATATGTACCTATATATTTTTATTTTTTATGAGAATTTTAATTCCTTAAAAATTTAAGAGATTTTTTTAACTTTTGGAAGGAAATTTCAGTATTTTTTAAGATTTATGTATCTGGCATCTGAGCGAACGCATCCTGCGTCACTTCTTTGTATGCTTAGGTACTCATATGAAACTTCTAATCCTGTTTTCCTTATTTATTAGGTTTTAATTTCGTATCGAAGAACCAAGTAAACAAAGATTTAAGACAAAATTTATGAAACGCCTTAAGCCATCTGTCTGTCGTCTGTACTTCAAACCCTTCCTCAGCAACATTTCTATTTTCTGCTAGCCCCCCCGGAAGAACCAAATACTACGACAACAGTTGGTTGTTGACATTTTTATTACTAATCTGTCCAACAGTTTCGGCACACAAGCCAACAACAGCATTTCAATTAGCTCGTAAAGATAAAATTGCAGACTCGACTTCATGATTCACTCGGGCAGCCACACACCGCAGCGAAAAGGTCACCAACACAGCCTGTTTGAAAATCAATATTTTTCTCTAAACAACCTCAAAACAAACAACGCAGAGCAACCGATTGCCACAGACACTTTGGGCAGCAGATAAGACATTAGAAGAAATTATCAAAAGGACGCCAAGAGCAGTGGCCGCATGCGCACATGACGCGCCTCTCCGCATTGTTTTAACGAAGTGCGCCCAGCATAGATTAGCATCAGCGCCAATGGGCAAATCGAGCAGAAGAAGAAGAAGAAGACGACACTCGACCCGATCGCGCTCAAGTGCGTTCGATGCGACGCTGATCGGCGAGGTCGCAGTGGGACGAGTCGCAGCGCAGCAAACGTCTAATTGCAGCTAATAAATATGCGCCGACTCGCGGCAGCGGCACTTAAGCAGTCGTTAGTAAATTATTTCTTGTTTCCATTTCTCTGGCGTTTTCATTTTCGAATTATTGCTTGCCAGCAATTAAAGCATAATTTTAGAAATAAGCAGCAACTATGAAAATGGTCGAGTGGCGGCAACTAGGAAAGGCGTTGCTATAATTAAAGAGCACAGACAATGTTGCAGACGCTGGTAATTTATGAATTTATGGCCAATGAAATGGCACAAAAATCTTCTCAGAAATCAAAATGTGCTAAATGTACGAACTAAAACATTGTCGAAGAGTGAATGCAAGCGCCTACTTTGTATGTGTGTGTGTGAGTGTTGGCTGTGAAGCTGGAAAATTGTGTTGCACATGGGCGTGAGCAATTTTCTATTTTCCATTTAAATTCAAGGCCAATGATTAATTGCTGCAACTGGCAGCAACAACAACTTCAAACAGCTTGTTTGACACATGTAAAACGACACACGAAAACATGCATACAAATATTTTTATATCTGTGCACGCGCAGACAAATCGAATGACAATGCCACAACCGAGAGATGCGGCCATTTATGGCAACAATTGTAAACTAATGCATTGTTGTTGTTGCATTTTGATATGCTCGACTGCTAACTAGTGGCTGCCAAAGCTAAAGCCAAAACTGATTCGAATTAATTGCGCTCAGACAGCGCGAAGTGGCGAGGCGAAGATGGATTGGCCGCGAGCAGTCGACGCGCTGCAAATCTTCATAGATGGAAAGCGTACGAGTTTTAAGACTCTCGTTCGTGTCGGTTCATTTAAATGAAAATTTATTGTCACCAAATGTGCGCACATTCGGCGACAGCGGCAAAGGCAGCGGCGCAAAGGGATAAGACGCCGCGTGTGGAGCAAAGACCGCAGCGCGCCTGTTGTGTGAGTGCTCAGAGTCGAGGAAGCTGTTTAAAAATGTGTGAAAATTGATTGCGGCAATTAAGTGTTGGAAATGCAGCATTTATTCGGCTAGATTACGGCCACGGCAGATGAATGGCCATAAGCAGTGCGCCTGACAGTTGCTGTGCATCGAGTCTTTTTCAGGAGCTAACGAGGTAAACGACAGCATTCGAAACAGAGCACTGCTTCTGACTGAATTTGAAAAATTTTGAAATGAATTTACTTCAAATAACTATTAATAAATAATAAAAAAAATAATAAATAATTGTATTCCTTTTTATAATTTTTTTTTTCATTCAATTCATCATAAATTTTTAGTTGATTTCATCACATTGAATTGTATTTTATTGCATTTATTTTTTATTCATAAATGCTGCTAGTCATCACTGACTTGGACACTAAAAGCTGTACTTTATACAAAATCAATTTTTACACTCTGCCACTCATTATCCCAGCTTAAAGTGCAATGCAGTGCGAATGTTAAGTTGTCAGTTCAACACACCACCCAACCGCAAACCTTTCGCATTGTTGTTGTACAGCAGTCTGGCGTATTTGAGTGAGGATTATTAGCATGTCGGGGCTCATAGCATAAAAAATAGCAAAGCTGCATTGCTGCTGCACTGAAAAAAATCGCTTCAAAGTAATTTGAACATGGAAGACGCTAAAATGACTTCACTAATAGTTGAAAAAGATAATTTGTGATAATTTGTACACCTAATTCTCTTTTTACACGATAGATAAATTCCCAAAAAATTCGTGACAAAAAAAATTCGTGTAAAACCAGAATTAGGTGAAAACAATATTAAAAAATTCTTGTTAGAGTTCACTTAATTTATTTCGTGCTTACACATTTTAATTAAAATAATATAGACATAAAAAAATTATATAAAAAAAATAAAATAAAATAAAAAAATATTAAAAATCGTGTTAAAACAAAACAATTCGTGTAAAAAGAGAATTTTTGTTCTTTTTAACTCGTGTTAAATCAAATTCATGTAAAAAAAATTCGTGTAAAAAGAGAATTATAATTATCTATATTTTAATGTTGGCTATTGCAGGGAGTGGAACCTAGGTCGGTTGTCACTGTATACTCGCAATCCAATGCATTTCAATGTTATTCGCAAAATTCCGTTAGTAATCAAACGTTTTAACATAAAAAATACACAACTGAAGAATGAACGACCGACCTGAATAGAATAGTTCGCAAAGCTATGGGAAGTTAAAATTGCATCTATGAAAAGTTAACATTGCATATGTCTTAACATATCGTAAAAGACACAACTGAAGAATGACCAACTGTAAAATGCTGAATAGAATAGTTCCCAAAGACTTAAAAAGTTAACATTGCATCTATGAAAAGTTAACATTGCAAAGTAAACATTGAAAAAGACAGAACTGAAGAATGAACGACTGTAAAATGCTGAATAGAATAGTTCCCAAATCTATGAAAAGTTAACATTGCATATATGCAATGCCATGCAGCAAAGGGTTAATAAGAATCAACGCACTGGGTGACTTTTCTATAGGTATACTGAGTTGAGATCCACCAGCCGTTTGGCTGGATTGGCTCTAGTTTAAGAGAAATCCGACTTTGAAGTTTGCTCATTTTAGTCGAGTTTGTCGCTTAAGTCTACGAACGTTTAAATGCTAATAGGTCCTAAATCGTAGGTCCCCCCCATGTCTGAATTTTTGAGGGTAAATTTCACGCACAGTGTTATTAATGCGAACCATTGCTTTGGTTCTAAAAAGACACAAAAGTTAGACTCTAAACTGTCTAAGAATTTTAAGAAAATAACTCATTCTATGCCGAAGAGTTTGATGCAAAAGGAATGAAAAATATCTTCAAGTGAAAGTAGATTTAAGTATCTGTTCCATGTGAACTTTTTATCATTTCAATCACATTTTCGGTATGAAAAAGTAAGCAATTGATTGATTGTGAAAGAGTTAAAAGTCCTTAAATTCATACAAAATGAATATGTGGCAAATTGCTCTAGAAATTATGCAACTTTTTATTGTGTACATGAATACAAACATCTGTGTTGATGGCTATGCAAGTGTGCTGCACAAAAACAATCAAAGCATTGCACACCAGCAACATACACACACACACACACATATACAAACACCATACAACTGCACATTGTACACACATACACATCTCTTATCAATTCAGCAGTCGGGTCAGTTTGTTGGTCTGTTTGACTGTCTGCTGGTCTATCTTTTTGTCTGTAGATTTTCATCGATAGCTCTTTCGTCTCGTCATTATTGTATGTGCAGATTGTATACAATGCAGCGAACAGACGCAGACAGCGATACACAACAGTAGCGGCAGACAGATAATCGGACAGACATGTCAATGTATACTCCTATGGCTTCGTAAGGATTTACAATATGCATAAGGTGGCCATACTTGATGGCTCTAATTTCATACTATTTAAAAAATAGCGTTAAAAATTGTATGCATTTCTATAGAATTGTTTACTTATATGGAATTATTTTTATGATCGATTTTTTTTCTAATTCTATAAGCTGTATTTAGCATATTTTTTTGCTTTATTAACTGTATTTTTTATAGCCTATATCTTTTAAATTCTATATTATTAGAGTCGATATGCATATTTTCTATATTTTTAATTCATTATTTAACAAAAATAATAAATTAATTAATTTAATATAATTAATTGAATTAGTTAATTTAATAATAATAATAAATAATATAAATAAATATTTTTGCTATATTAACTGTTTTTTTAAGCCTATATATTTGAAATTCTATATTTTCCAAGTCTATATGTATATTTTTAATTCATATATTCTTAATTCATTATTTAAGAAAAATAATAAATTAATTAATTTAATATAATTAATTGAATTAGTTAATTTAATTTAATTTTAATTTAAATAATTTGATTTATATAAAATCTATATTTTCCAATTCTAAATGATATATTTTCTATAATTTTAATTTATTATTTGATAAACGCATAGAAAATCCATATTTTCCAATTCTTTGTGATATATTTTCCCTATTTTTTATACATTATTTGAGTATAAACTGAATCAAACAAGCTCTGATATGGATATTCTTTTGACAATTCTTGATCGAATGGTCACCGCAAATGTGTAATATGGCACAATACCGTTGCAAAACCACACAAATAACAATAGTACAAGTATTAAGCATGTCAGAGGAAAAAACCGTAGCAAAAGCGAAAAATACATCTATTTTTTTTATTTTCACATAAACAACTGGAAATGTTTTAGTCAACTTTAACTTAGATGTCCTTGGCTCATTGAAACAATATTTACATATATCTGACATAATAATTTTTAATTCAATACAAAAAAGTTTTACTTTCTTCTGTCTACAAATTTATTTCTTAATTAGATAAAATAGAACTGAAAATACTCACAAAGAGCTAATTTATACACTTTTCATATTAAGTATGCAGAATTGTACGAATACTTTCGTATCTAGAACAGTCGCATATTTATTTCTTCATTTTCTATATATATTTCTGTTTTTTAAAGTCAAATTTCTGCAACAGCAATATTAGAAATAACAATTTTTTTCAATTATTATTCTTTTTTATTATTAATGAACACAAAGTGCTTAAAATGTTTAGCAAAATTTTAAGCTGACAATTCATTTGGAACCATGTTTAAAGAAATGAATTCTTATTGAATTTGGATGGTACGATTTTTGTGTACAAGTCAAAACAATATTAAACAAATTAATTTTTATAAATCCATGTATTCCATAATTTTTAGTTATAAAACATTCACATTGTTAAAAACCAAATAAATCTCTCAATGAACTCGAAGACATTTCTGCTAGAGAATTTTTTTTTAAATTATATGCAATACAGACCGCACAATAATTAATTTTAAGAGAGAAAATCCATACCCTGACTTACTGGCCATAATAAATATATATATAGATTACTAAGAAGGATAGATTACTTTCAACCAGACACGAGGGTTTTTCACTAAAATCCACTACCACTACGAGGTCTGCTGGGACATTTTCCACTACCACTGAATAAATTTAGTGATAGCTGAATTTTTTTCCACTAATCAATCACTGATCTTTATTTAGTGGTAGTACAATTTTCTTCCACCAATTTTTTTTTTGGTACTTTTTACCACTGTCTCTAAATAAAAATCAGTGATTAGTGGAAAAAATTCAGCTATCACTAAATTTATTTAGTGGTAGTGAAAAGCAAAAAAATTTAGTGCAAAACCCCATATCTGCTTTCAAGTTTCTATCGATGAATAATTGAAACGTAATCGTTTTATTGAAGAATTCCTGGTATTTCTATTCTATTCCATTCGAAAATTGTATAACCGTGAATCGTAAACTATTTACACATTAACTATTAATGAAGTCATAAACTCGTTAAAAGAACTTTAAATAGTTTTAGTGTCATAGCGACACTCGTTTAAGCAAATCCAAGCAATAAAGCTCTGAATTATTAAGGCAAATAAAATATTAAAGCACATTCCAATGGCCAACTAATACGTTTAGTTCAATGCCATAAAATAGCGCAAGCAATAAAGCAATAACGCTACCGTCCAGACAGCAGAAGCAAAACAAAAAAAAAGGATTTTTATGAGCACACAAAGCACGAAAGCTGCAGGCGGCCGACCATTGTGGCTAATTATTGAAAGAAAGAAAAAACGCAGCGGCATTTGATGGCTCATAAAGTTTCTTGGAAAATTCAAATATCAAACGTCACACCCAACACACTTCAACCGCAGCGGCAGACAAACTGGGAGCAGCGGCGCACTTTTCAATCGAGAAAATCACAAAAGAAAAACATAAACTAAAATATTTGTAGAGCCGTGGTCCGATGGGGGCAAAACATTTTAGTTGCAGCAGCGCCTCTACTCGGCACCCACACACGGCATTTTAAAGCCTTTGACATGCAAATGTCGCAGCAACTGCCAACGCCAAATCCACTCCCACTTTAGTTCTTGAAGTTGTCCATATTTTGTATTTGTTTTTTTAGTTATTTTTTATGCGACTAATACGCAAGTCGCTGCCACTGCCGCTGTGGCTACTGTTGTTGTTGTTGATCTGTTGGTCGTTTTGTGGCACTCGACACTCGGCAGAGCAAGCAACAATCGAGCAGAAGAACAAAAACTTGTCATAAACTTTGATTCCATGCGCTGCTTTACATGTGTTCCCACTGAACGGACACAGCTTTGCTGACAGTCGCCGCAGGCAGCGAACGCGCGCATAGGAGATTTTATGAGCTGTGAAAAATCCAACAGCCATCTGGAGTGTGAATAGGAAAATCTCTGCACGAATGTGTGTGTGTGCTGGCATAAAAGTGTCAACTTTAAGAAAAATCAGCATACAATAATTCTTACTTTGAACCACAAAGCGGCCTCAGAGCACAACACATACGGCGACGAAGCGAAGTGTTGGAGCGTAAAATATATTAAAAAAAAATGTTTGAATAAGCATGGCACGCACTTTGGGTCTTCGGCGGGGCCGCGTCGACAGCAACAAATCTCCAGCTAATTGGAGTTTAGTGCGAGGGGGAGTAAACGTGTCAGAGATGTGTTGGCTGCCAGTGGGCGGATGCGGATTTCAAGGCGTATATCTTTAAGATTTTTTATAGCTTACTTGAAGCATGTGGATCAAAGTGTGAGAAACACAAGATTAAAAATAAATTTAATAAATAAATTTAATTTTTTTAAGCTCAAAAACGATAAAAAACGACTGTGATTTGATTTTGAATTTAATATTAAAAAAAAATAAATAAATTTCATAAATGTCAAATTTTTTTAAGTTCAAAAACGCAACAGAAACCCAACTGAGACTTGATTTTGAACGTAATATTGCGTTCAAACTGACGACTTAAATATGTTAAATGAGCTGAAACAAGTTAAATGAACAAACCCGGTTTGAAAACATGCTTATTCATGCAATTGTTGTTGGAAATTAAACAGGTTAAACCATTTAACATGATCGGCGCAGGGTTGTATCCGAAAGCTTTCTTTGAAAAAGCGTTTTTACCAACAAACCAAAGACAGCTTCATGTATGAAAAACATCCCTAAAAATTTAGCTGTAATTTTGTCAAAATAAAAGGTTTGTTTAGGAACTCTTCCAGTAACAATTATCCAGAAAAAAAGATTAGGAGAGTAAGCCAGCTTACGCTCTCGAAAATTAAACTATCCAAAAACAAAAACAAACATAAAATTTTAAAATCTTGTAAGTTTTTAACTCTTGTTTACACCAGAGGGACTTGGCACATTCACAAAACAGAGGAAAAAGAGTGTAAACAGGAGGATTAAAGAAAGAAACAGCTGATTTAAAAGTTTCATTTGACGTTTAAAGTTGTAGGGAAATTAAATTTAATCAGATATGTAAGGGAAATGGTTCGTTGGGCTCAATCTGCAATTCTTCCCTTTCAGCTGCAGCAGTTAAATCGAAACAAAACGGTTGTGGTACAGCAGTCTCACAAACGCAAAACTTCTTAGCTGGTTTCATTTGGCTCCAAATATTTGCAAAAACTATATGTCATGGCATTTAATCATATGTTTCTCTTGTTCTTCTTCTTACCGACAAGAAGTTACTGGCAAAAATTTCTCCAGTCAAAACTTGCAAGTTCTCACAAAATGAACTGCCACTTTATGCTCTCAGTTTCTCTATCGTTGTAAAAAAACTTTTTTTAATTTGTATAAATTTGTACGAATTTGTACACAACATTCGTACCCAAACAGATCTAAAATAATTAAAAAATTTTAAAAATTTAAAAACAAGAAGTTACTGGCAAAAATTTCTCCAGTAAAAAGTTGCAAGTTCTCACAAAATGAATTGCTCTGCTCTTTATGCTCTCAGTTTCTCTCTCGTTGTAAAAAAAATTTCAAATTTGTATAAATTTGTACGAATTTGTACAAATCATTCGTACCCAAACAGACCTAAAATAATTTAAAAAAATTTAAAGTTTTATAAAAATTGCAATGAATGGAAATATTGGTTCTTCTCACACTGATTTCGTTCCGATTTCAAATCATCTAATATTAGTCCAAACTTATTTAAAAATATTATTAAAAAATTTACACTATTTCGCGGTCGAATAATTTTCCGCTAAGTCATTCCACAAAAATTTTGTAAACAAACAGATGTCAAACTAAACCCCCTGAAGCAATGTGAACGGTCGTGTTCAACAAAAAGCTATTTTTATTTAAACTAATTTAAGGACGACAGTTTGAGCGATCTTTAAACATCGAAAACCTACTGAGACTTGTGATCTTGAAACATAATTGTGATAAGCACTTTGAGAGATCGTTAAGTTCATAGTGAAATAAACTAAGTAATCCAAGTAGAGACAGCACTCTTATTTTGACATTTTTTTGTTTGTCAAATTGTTTTTTTATAATGTCTTTTTTTATCTATTAAACTCTTTTCAATTAAACTACTTGAAATAATTGGACCTGAAAAGGGCCTAAGAAAAAGAAATGCTATGTATATATGAACATAGTACTTTACATACTCATATGACTACATAGGCAGAGTACCAAAATCCAAAAAGCATCTCGTATTTTTGTTTTCTCACAATTATTTTCTCAAAAACAAAGCGCAAATGTTAATTTCTCAAAACAAAATTTTATTTTGAATTCACTTGAACTTTTTGATAATTTCACGGGTTAAGTTTTGACATATATTTGTTTAACTTTTCTTTTTTGACATGTCAAAATAAGAGTGCCAATTCTGACAACTGTCATTACTTGGATCGCTTGGTTTATTTCACTATGGTTTATATAATGTTTAAATGTTTAATGTTTTAATGTTTGTAAAATGTTTGTATAACAATGATAAGAAAAAATTTACATGATTAACTTGAGAGGTTTTTCTCCTTGAATATCATGGCGTCCTTTTCATTTTATGTAATTAATCCTATTTCAATGAAAATCATATCCATTCCAAATTAATGCTGAATAATTCAAATCCAAATATCCCGTACATGCGGGCAAACGCTGCACATCTCTAGCAGACACCATGCGAGAAGCAATGGGCCTGAAAGAATGTTCATTTTGTTGTTCCTTTTATATGAACTTTCTTAAATGTTGTCACATTTTTTCAAGGTATATGTGTTTGCTTATATTTCATTGTATCTTTTTTTGTTTTAATTACTGGTATGCATTTAAATGCATTTTAGTTAAGCAATGTGAACCATTAAGCAGATGCCGAGCAATTAATTATGTCTAAATGGTTGCGATATATTCAAAGTGCCAGCAGTGCGGTGATGCCACCTATTAGCTGGAGGCTTATTTTTCATGTGGTCTCTGGCATATTTCATTTTAATGCCACTGTTATAATTTGTTTAACACCCCAGTCGATTATTGGTTTTTTCTATACACACAATTGACATTTTGTGTTTAAGGCTGAACTTAACAAAAACTGTCAAAACAATGCCCAACAAAAAAAACGGCTCACAACTGTTCAAAATTGTGACTAATCTCAGCGACGCCCTTTTGCGCATAAATCCTTTACGCATATCCTGGCTAATGCCGGCCTTGACTTGTGCACATCTGTTTAGGTGCGCGGCTGCTGAGAATAGAAATTTCATCAATTGCGTGATTTGTTTCGAACGCAAACTGAGTCTCGGGCACTCCGAAAAAATTTTAAGTGCCCTAACCGCAGCGCGAGTTGCACACAAATTGCGAGGGTTGCTTGGCTGTTGCCACTCAAACAGCTGGTGCCATTTTGCCAAAGCGCACCGTATCGCCTTTGTTGCTGTCACCAAAATGCCGCAAAGCCAATCGTCGAATACTTCACATATGCGTCTGACAATTGTCGCAACTTTGTTTTCAATTAAACTGCAAAGCGGCGCAGGTGCGGCAGATCAATGTTGACTTATGCAAACGACGCAAGCAGCCCGAATGTCAAATGCTAACTCACAAACTCGAACGGAAAGTGTAGATGGAAAACTCAAAAATACACCAACACCAACACGAACAAACGAGCGTCATAATTGTTTTCAAGACTTTGGTAAATTTCAACATATCCATCAAAATTTCCATAATTTTCTTCCCTCAGTGCATGGCTTTGGCTTTCATTAGTCTCATTGTTACGTTTGCCGGAGTCCAACCTTTTCTTCACTCTTCGTAAATTAAATACTAACAAATTTCATTAAAGCAACAATGGCAATGCAGCATCAAGAAAAACACAATGAGTTTGGTTAAAAACACAAATGTGCCTACATACATACATACATACATTCATACATAGTTGTTGTAGGCAGGCTGCCAGGCTCTAATGCCAAACCACTTACAATTTGATTGTATTCAAGACTCGTAGCGTTCTTCTTCACGCATCTGCGCTTTAATAAGATCAACAAAAACAGCCTGCAGTCAGCAGGAAGATGGCAAAGTGTATCTTTTGTTGAGCATACAACAAATTCTAACACCTCACTATCACAATAGAAGGTGAATAATGCTGTCTCCACACCCACACGCACACACTCACACGCACACAAGTCGAAACATTGCCGCGAGCATTCAACAAAATAAGCCACAAACGGGCACACACACACACACACACTCGCACGCACAATCAATTAAACCTTTCCGGCCAGAGCAGCAACATTTCGATTAGTTTGGCGCTGCAGCCGCAAGCAGCCAAAGTGGCGAGTTGTGTATGTGTGTGTAGTTTGAATGACTGTTGCATTAATAGTTATGTATGTATGTCGGTCGACTTAGGACTCCTTGAACTTCAATCAAACTGAGCCTTTTTCTCTGGCTGCCACATAAATCTAACAATTTTATATCGCCACATTTCGTGCGCACCTTTCGAAACGAAATCGTATTAATTGGTGCTGTACAACAAAAAGGTGTTTCTGACGATTATTTATGGTCACTCCAACACCTTTCGCGTTCCAATGTCGCAGTCTATGTGTTTTGAAATGCATTAGGAAGCGTTGAAATGCGCTCATTATATGCATTCCTTTCAGGCCATAAAGGATAACACTCGCTTTTGTAGCGGCCAACCTTTTATTCAAATCTTTACCCATACAAATGCTTAGACTTTAGTGAAGAAGCGCCAAGAAAGCCTATGGACAATCGAAATTATATGAAAGGGCGCGTTTGTCTGCATAATGGACGCAAGGGTTCTATAAGAGTTGATCGTTACTATAAATGGTTACTTTACGTTATATATTCAAGCTGCATGAATGCAATGCGTCAACAATTATATAGTGCATTATGATCACACAATATATAATGTTATTATAACACCGTGCGACAAAAATCAAAAAATTTCAAAACACACGAAAAAGTCCATACTTATACTCGCGAAACTAGGGGAAATTATCCATATCCTATACAGAGAAGTATTGAATTTTTTGTATCCTAACCTAATAAAGGTAGAAGAACGAAATTCGAGGATGATATACTTTTTTAATATATATATATTTTTTTTTTAAACTATTGGAAATTTCCAAGGATATTCAAGAATAAAGTTTTAAAAGAACATTTTCAACTCCTTTTCGTCCTTTTGCACCAAAATATTAAATGTACTAAGATTCTAAGGATTTTTGTCCTTCATTTGATACCCATATTGTTATTCTACAATGTGCTCAATTTTTTAAATAATTTTTTGAAATAAACATGTCCTTGAAATTTCAAAGTCGTTTTAAAAAAAATCCTGATGTCAGAGAGAAAAATTAAAAACGCAGTTTTACTACGTCTGGACCCTAGTTTCGCGAGAATATAGACTTTTTGTGTGTAAAATTTGCTGTCGCACGGTGTAATATAATGATGATTGGTAATAGAGATACAGTCCGACCGTGCGACAACAAATTTTACACACGAAAAAAATATATACTATATATATATATATTATATATATAGTATATATACTCGCTTTTTGGGTGCTTCTGCACACAAGTTTTTGGTTTCGAAAATATATTTGCTAATCAAAAATTGTTTAACAAGCAGATCTTTGACGGGTTTGAACCCTCAAAACCCCATCCTTGCGTATGTCACTGTAGAGATACATATTAGGAATACAATCCCGGGATCCCGAAATCCCGGACGATGTCAGTCCGAAAAATCTCGGCATTGACAAAATCCCATCCCGGAGTCGAAACATAAAAATAGCTTACCATTTTTTTACTTACTTTTACTTTTGTCCCCTTAACCCTTTCGACCCCGAATTTTACACTATGTCTCGATATTACTTTTTGGTATTTAAATCACAAAACACTTTCCTAAGAAGTGTGCACACGCCATTTGAAGTCGCCACGCCTCTTTGTTAGAGTTCTAGAGCTAGTTTACTTTTGAACAATTTTAGCTTAAAACGGGTTAAATAAATTTTGTATCAATATTTTTTAATTACACAAAAAGTATTTAATATTTACGGAAAAATACAAAATTATCACTTTTTGATTTTAGTTAACAATTATTAAAGAAACAGGGTTTTAATCAAACGCGCCCAATTCGTAGACTTCAATTAGAACACAAACGTTCCCTGATATCGCTGCAAATTATTGGAAATTAATATTTAAAATGGCAAAAACTGTGGCCAATACTTTCATACGATTTACATACGATTTCACCTATTAGTATTGAACCAGGGAGATGCTTTTTGTCAGCAGTTTACTAGGTAGTTTGGAAATTAAAAGAATTTTTATGTTATTAATTTTATGTTATTGTAAATGAATATTGTGTTCTTAGTTTTAAAGTAAGAACACAAAATTGTATTTAATACGAAAATAAAATTTATGTGATCAAAAGACTTCTGATTTAGATCCTTAAGGTATCATGGCACGTTAGTTAGGGGAATTTTTAATGATTTACAAAATTATTTATTTTTCAGCCCCTTCATTATCAATATTTTTGAAAATTTTTTTACAATATATTGAAGGTTTAAGGAACACAACTTTTTTTAGCATATTGTCTCTTATATATGTAGGTGAAGCTGAAGTCGCGTAGAAAAAAACACATCCTCCATTGCGGACACTTAATCCGAATCGGCTAATCTGAAACAAAAAAACAAAAACGATTCATAATTAATAAGCTTTCGGACACAGGAATTCACCAGAAAAATAAAAAAAAGCTAAAAATGAAAGGATAGGAGCTTTTTGAAAAAAAGTGTAAAAAATTGACTGCGTTTTTCACCTTTTTCCCAGAAAAAGTACTTTAAATTAAACATTTTTCTTCAATATTGCTGTGGATTCTTGTAAAAAAGAAGTTAATAAAAAGAACTAAAAAATTTTTTTTTAAATCGGTCGAGCCAATCCGGATCTGGATCAAAAAGATTGATAATAAAGGAGTTGAAAAATAAATAATTTTGTAAATCATTAAAAATTCCCCTTTCTAACGTGCCATGATACCTTAAAATAATATATTCAATCCCGAAAAGTTCCCGAAAATTGCGGGATTGCGGTTTCCAGTAAAATTGGTCCCGCATTGCAATCCCCAATACATACATTTGTTTCATTTTGCTGGCTTCTGTTTACAACTTTTGAACCCAATAATATTTCAAATCATATTTTCATGTTTGGGTAGTGGTTTGAGCCCTCAAGTCCCCCTTTCTTGCTTGCACCACTGCCAGTCGTATGTGAGCATCCTTGTGATGTTTCTATTTATATGAAGTGTGCAAAAGAATATTTGCGACTTGGCTTTTCGCTGCCCAGCCCTTCACAAAAATGCTGCTTGAAGGCTTCGTTCATAATTTTCCATTACTGCTGGCATCTGCCACTGACAACAATTGCAGTTCATCAAATCGCATTCAGTGCATTGCCGGCATTTCCGTTCAATCTCATGACTGGCCCATCAGCCACAGACAACACACCTCACTGTTCGATTTCGCTTGAACCCATAACTGATGCGACTAGGCAAAGCTATGCTCGCTGTCTCTCCACTCTATGTGTGTCCTGGCAACAATGGAAATCGAACAATTTGGTACCTGAACGAGTGATGAAAAACCTCAATGTACAAAGGACCCGACGTGTAGTGGAGTGTCCTTATTGAATGCTCATTATTTTGCCATTTCTTGTTGAGTGTATGTGTATGTTGTTGTTGTTGTTGCTGTTGGTTGTTGGTTGTTGAAACGTTCAAGTACCCTTTTGTGCATGAAGCTGAAATGATTTTTATGGAAAATCCAATAATGTACATGCCAACATGTGTAGGTACAAACACACTCAACACGGGTTTCGGTAGGTGAGAGCACAAAAGGACGCACACAGAAGCAAAATGTTATGTGTAAAAAGGTATTGATTGAATTTGTGAAAAATGATTTGAAAATTCGAGCGGCAAATATTATGCGCCAAAGTGGCAGCTGAGAACTTCGTTTGTCTAACTGTGAAAGTATGTTCATACATACATATGTACGTACATATGTTTGCCTACTTGATGTGAAGAAGAAAAACGAACATTTTTAATTGTGCAGTTTTTAATGCCATTTCTGTGGTTTTTTCTTTAGTGCGAAATTGAGTTTGTATTGTATGAATTGAATTTAATTAAAAAGTGAATTTTTGCCACAACTTCCTTTTACCGCAACCAGCAATGGTGCAACGAATTTGAAAAATTTCCTCTATAGGTAAATTTTTTGTATGAGAACTTCCAAAAGTTACATTGGCCGCTGCTCCCAACATATCCTTTCACACATTTGGTCTGTAAACTACAACTAATGCAACAACAACAACAAAGCTGCAGTTGTTGTTGGAATTTTCTATCACTGGCTTTACACCAAGTCAGCATAAATCCCTTTCTTTGTTAGTGTTTATGCTAAAACCGACACTATTCCACTCGCACTCACACACACACACACAGTCACACGCACACCCAACGCACGACCGTGAAATGCTGATCCAGTGATGAGCTGGCAAGGCCAATGTGCCGCACACAATGCCGTCAGTGATAAGCGAAATTGTGCGAGTTGAAAAGCAGAAAAGCAACCCAGTTGAAAGTGTCCTTTGCTATTTTTTTTCTTTCGACGTCTACTGCTTTTGTTGGCCGTTTGTATCCCGTTCAGATGCTTCGCTGAGTGTCAACATGATAAAATAAACCAACGCAACTACAAACCGCACAGCACGCAGCAAAAATGCTCAGCATATGTACGCAGGATGTGGTTTTGAGAAAAAAAAACGTTGTTGACGATGGTGGCGTGCCTTGCTTTGATATGGAAAAACATGCGCAGAATATGAATGTCCAGCGGCTCGGAGAGTGATTCCCATTCTTTTATTGCAGCACATGAACGTGTAACATGAATAAATTTAATTTGTGATGTTAAGGAAGCATAAAAGTGGACGACATTATGTGCTTTGCAACAGTGACCCTTAACTTACAGAACACAGGGAAAGTAAACAACAAAAACAACTGGTAATATAAACGTATCAACAGACATTGAGTAGCAAGTGTCAATGAGTTTGTCAAATTTTGGAAGCAGAGAAAGAACGATAGTCCTAATATTATGGCAGAAGAGGTGTCAGAGTTTTCAAAACCCATTGAGTTTTTCAACTAAAATGCAATCTTTTCGAATTCGCTAAACACGCATATGTCATTCGTTTTTTTGTGTCACCTTTAATTTCGTTTTAAAAAGACCTGCAAATTTTCGGCAATAATCATACACAATAAATTCATTTAAACTTCATATAATTAGGTTAGGTTAGGTGAGGTGAGGTGAGGTTAGGTTAAAGAAGGGAAGTGTATGGCAAGCACTTGGACATCCCATTGGGTCTATTGTGACTCCATTCATTCTTAACCCTTTCGACCCCAAAGTTGCCTGAGAGCAACTTCACCTATTTGTCAATATATATAGCAAAAGCTACGATTGATTTATGGGTTTAATTTAATTAGGCACCAACAAATTAATATTTTTAGAAGTGAATTCAAAGGAAATTACAAAAATTGTACTATTATTCCCAAAAAAATTTCCAATAATTTGCAGCGATATCAGCGAAAGTTTGTGTTCTAATTGAAGTCTACGAATTGGGTGCGTTTGATCAAAACCCTGTTTCTTTAATAATGGTTAAATAAAATCAAAAGTGATAATTTTGTATTTTTCTATAAATATTTAATAATTTTTCTGTAATTAAAAAATATTGATATTGATTTTAGCTAAAATTTTTCAAAAGTAAACTAGCTCTAGAGCTTTAACAAAGAGGCGAGGCGACTTCAAATGTTGTGTGCACACTTCTTAGGCAAATGTTTCCTGATTTAAATACAAAAAATTTATATCGAGACACAGGGTAAAATTCGGGGTCGAAAGGGTTAAATCCGGTGTTCTTCCCGTACTTCATATGACTCGTCATATAAAAATATATGTAGATATCAAAAAAACAAAAAAAGTGTATCAAACTCAAAACCATTTTTCTGACAAAGTTACGAAAATGTTCTCAACCAACAATTTTTGAAATAATTTACCAGACAAAAGAATGGAAAATTAAATTTCTGGCTTAACTTTTTTGAAGATTTTGATTATTGATTTAAATGTTTTTTAACACAAATCATAACAGAACAAATTAAAAATTTGTATCTTAAAAACTTTGTTACATAATTATTTCCTCATGTCCACGTTACACTGCACAGTGATTCGTTCCATAGACAAAATTCAAAAAATTTATTGCCTCAGAATTTAATGATTTTGATGTCATTTAAAAGGTAAAACTCCAACTAACAAAACTCCAAAAAATCTGTGCTAAAAATTAATTAGTGTGTGTGCAAAAGCAGCTCAAAGTTGAAACTTTTTTCACAAAAAAATGTAAACACATATTTTCTGTTTTTTAGTCTATTGAGTCAAAAAAAATTGTAAAAATACGTGGTTACTAAGAAGTTGCTAAAACTTTCAACATAGATTAAAAAATTATGTGGCCATTTTCGCTTTCAATGTTTTCTCAAAATTTGCAAAGCTGAGGCTTTTCCTTCACTTTCAATTCAAAATATTTTTCTAAATTAAAAATCTGAAAATTGGTAAAACTTAGAGGAAAATATCTAAAAAGTATGTGAAAGTATGTTCCTGGATTTTTTTTATTTTAAGAAGCATTCTTTCTTTGTCGGATAATGTAATTACATCCTCCGATATCTTCCGATCTCAGAAAATAATTCAATTTGAAAAGTGGTCTAAACACCTATTTTTCGACAAAATTTATTATTTTTATCCCTAAAAGTATGCAATCAGCATGAAAAATTGAGAAAACTGCAAAAAAGCAAAACATACGTCTATTATTATCGTTTTTATTGCAAAACTAAAGGGTCCTCGTACAATTTCTGTTACTCTTTGCAATTATCAATGTTGACGTTACCGATTAAATGTAAAATCTGAAAAATCTAGCCAACACACTCGTTGCTATAGCTCTCCAAAAATGACGAAAATTGCAAATTTGAGTCTCAGACATTGCCAAACTACAAAAGTTTAAGAAAAACAAAATGGAGATTTAAATTCAGCAGACCATGATTAACTAGTATACCAAATTTTATGAAGAACGGACCACTCCTTCTAATTTTGTCCCGCGGTTGTATGGAGTCGAATCACTGTGCACTGGGCCTTTTTGACCTACGTGTGCTTTCTTTGGACCACTCAAAATAACAAGCATATAATTTTTTTAAACAAATTTTTTTAATTTTATTTTTATTAAATTTCTTAAACAAATTTTTTTTTTAATTTTTTAAACAAAGCAAATTTCTGACATTTGTTCTCTTGCTCTTCTTAAACTCTTAAAAACTTTACCCTTGGCTGTGTCAAAAGTAAGAACAATCAGCCAATTTTGTGGCAATCCATGGGAACTTAATCCATGTAACCCCAACACTTCATATGGTTTTCTTTTATGGGTACATGGAAGAGTGGATTAAAAGCCTCTCTTTGTCTTCTGTTTCTCTAAGCTTTCGACAGATTACCTACTCAGTTGTTTTTCAATTTAGGGCCACTTCTTCTAATTGGTCGTTTTTGTAATCGGCTGTGTTCACAATCGCTAATAACTGTCTTAGAGAATAGTAGAGTAATATACATTAGACAAAAATTTCTATCATTTGCTCTCTTGTTCTTCTTAAATTCATGACTAAACGACCTGAAATACCATTCTTTCTCATTTTTCTCTTCAAGTCTTAGACAGATTCTTGACTCACTTATTTTTCACTTAACGGCCACTCCTCTTAATTGCTCGTTTTCTTCACAATTTCCCAATTTTCTCCAACTGCAAACATAAAACCATTAAGGAAAATGGTGCACAACACAACTTTATGCAATTTTCTACACTTTTCTCATTTTACGCTTTGGCTTTGTTTCCTTGCAGCAGCAGCAACAACAACCAGCCCTCAAGTGTCCAGCGTACGCCGAATTGTACACAGACTACAAACCAACAACAACAACGGCAACAACAATGACACCAAAAAGCGTTGAATTGGCCATTAGAAAATACCAAGAATGGAGCAGCAAATTTTTGCCAACAACGCTGACAGCAACAACACCAGCAACAACACCAGCAACAGCAAAGCGTGTCACTCACTTTTCAGCGCCAACAACGACCACGACGACGACAATGTCTTCATCGCAAAAATCGACCTGCTCCTGTTCGTGTAGCACATCTTCCGGCTATCACAGTCACAGTCACGTGGCGCTGGTTGTGGCCGGCGTCGGTGTGGCTGTGCCAGAAAATGACAGAGCGCTGCTCGTTAGTGCGACTAAGCGGCCCAAAGTCTACGACTGCATGATGGACTTTTTGCGTCGGAAACTCTTTCAGCAGCACGCGGCCGACGTGGCGCACCGACAGCTCAGCGACACCGAGGAGGACGTAACCAGCGACTATGACGAGGTGAGCAACACGACGACAGGTCAATGGCTTTTCAGAAAAAAATCTAACTATTCAATTTGTTAAAGGTTGATATGTTGGACTCGTCGTACAATGCCGACGAAGAGGACGCCACCGACTGCAGCAGCAGCTGTTCCTTCTCGCTTGAGCCCGCCAACGTCGACGAAGCACGCACCCAGAGTCAGCGGCCGGCAATGAAATCGCCGCAGAAATCACTGCTGTCGCTAAATTGCTGGCACAACGCCTCCCACTGCAGCGACTCCACCACCGACGACGACGAAGCCGACGCGCCACTAGAGACAGGCGTTTTCGCGCCGCTGCACTCCGACGACGACGACGACGACGATGACGATGACGACTCGGACGCGGGCATCTCCGACTGTTGTCAGCTGATCAGCGAAAAGACGCACAGCACGCACCAGCCGCGTCGCAGTGGCAAAGCGAAGCGCCGCACACGTCGCTCGGCCAGCGATAGCGATCACGAGTTGCTGGCCAGCGGCTGGTACCAGCCGCACCTGAGTGCCAAAGCGGCGCTGACGCAACTGCTGCCAACGGCGCCCGGCAGTTTTCTGGTGCGCCGCAAGTCGCGCGCCTACGAGCTTTGCCTGCGCGTCGAGTCGAAAGTGAAACACTTTGCGGTGCTCGCCGCACCCAACAACTATCGGCTGAAGGGTGCCAAGAAGCAGTTCAGCTCGCTGCAGGCGCTCGTCACGCATCATTCGGTGATGGCGGAACACCTGCCGCTGCCATTGGCGCTGCCGCGCGAGCACCGGCAACGACCGACGCGTGCGCTGCGCTACGCCGACGATTTCGACACGTACGAGTCGCTGGAGATTTTGGGCATATTGCAGGATATGCAGGCGCACGAGTACGAGTGCACCTGAACTGTCATTCACTGTCAATGATGCTGAAAACTCTCTCAGACAATTTGAGTCGTAATTGCATTTGATTTGAATGATGTTGTGATGTTTTGTTAAGGCTGCCATTAAGGAATTGTACATTTAAATGGATTAATTAAATTAACGATAAGTTATATGTTATTATATGTTTAAGCGAATGAATCGAGATATAAATAAATCGAATCGGAATAGTACATGAATGATGATGAATTTTAATGACAAAAAAAATATTGGGAATTTGAAGCAGCTACGGGAAGTTGCATTTCAGGAGAGAATCTAGAGCCCTGGAATCTGAAATGAACTATCTGAGCAATCTTAGGAATTTAAACTGAGCAGCAATGCAACTGATTTTTGTTTTATTTTATCGATGCAGACAATTTCTTAAAATCCTTTCATCCTTTTGCCTATAGCAAGGAGTATATAACTGTATTACATTACATTACATTACACTACACTACATTAGATTACATTACATTACTTTGCTTTACTTTAAATTATTATATTACATTACATTACACTACACTACATTAGATTACATTGCATTACATTACTTTATATTACATTGCATTACATTACATTACACTACACTAAACTACATTAGATTACATTACATTACATTACATTACATTACACTACACTACATTAGATTACATTCAATTACTTTGCTTTACTTTAAATTATTACGTTACATTACATTACACTACACTACATTAGATTACATTGCATTACATTACATTACATTACATTGCATTACATTACATTACATTACATTACATTACATTACATTACATTAAATTACATTACACTACATTACATTATTACATTACATTACACTACATTACATTATTACATTACATTGCATTACATTACATTATATTATATTACATTACATTACATTACAATACATTACATTACGTTGCATTACATTACTTTGCTTTACTTTAAATTACTACCGGGCAGTGTTGCCAGATCAGGGGTTTTCCTCCCTAGATTTGGGGTTTATTTGTGTGGATTGGGGGGATATTTTATGATACATTTTTTGGGGGAAAATTTAGGGGGAAATATTTTACAAACACTTATTTTACGCTTTTTAAAATATCTGTGGCCCACCAGGCTACACTTTTGTTACATCAACAGCTTGTTCAGATATATTCGCTAATGGGTATTTTCTAATTTCATGTACCAAATAGAATGAGCAATTTTGATGAAATATTCATTTTATGTGTGAATTATAAATTTGGGGGGAAATTTTAGCTTTTAGGGGGAAATGGACCTCATTTAAGGCAACACAACACCTCATCTGGCAACACTGCCACCGTGGCTCAGTAGTTTGTACCTCAGCCCAGCGGTGCTCAAAAAAATACACACGATTGCCACGTTTGGTCCAATTGGCCCAAAAGTGTGCTTTTTTATTTCACTTGGGCCTTAGGGCCGCTTTTTTGTAATTTGGGCCATTAAAAAAAATATATAAAAATATGTATAGGCAAAAAAGACCAATTTTTTGAGGACAATCAATAAAAGTTTCGATATAAAAGTTATGTTTCTGTGTTAAAAAACAATTTGTCGAAATTTAAAAATTGTCCTTTCGTTCCCACTGTGGCCTTTCTTAGGAAGATTTTAAAACTTAAAATTTTTAATAAATTTTAATTGAGTGGCAACCGTGCCCAACAATGATCACAAAATTAATAATTTTCGAAAAGTCAAACAATTCATTGACCCAAATAAATTTTAATAACTTTTGAACACTTCTGAAACACGCAGAATTCTGTGCATGAATGCTAAACTGTAGCCACTGTGTTTGTTGTAATTGAGCCAAAGTGACCCATGGTGCTGTTGCTGTAAGTTAAGTGAGCCAACTAAACATCGGGCTGCTTTAGACCACAACTTGTGTGACGGGTTTGAAAAAAAATATGAAAATATAAAAAATATGAAAATATAAAAATATAAAAATGTAAAAAATATAAAAAATGTAAAATATAAAAAATGTTGACCATTCTTTTCTTGACTTATTTATTCATTTATTCATAACATTTTCCTAAATGGTTTGAACAAATTTTCTGAACCAATCTCATTTTTCAAAATTAAAGACCACAACTTGTGGGACGGTTTTGAATAAAAAATACAAAAAATATAAAAATATAAAAAAATTTAAAAAATGTAAAATAAAAAATGTTGACCATTCTTTACTTAACTTATTTATTCATTTATTCATTAATTTTTCATAAATGTTTTAAACAAAATTTCTGAACCAATTTCATTTTTCAAAATTACATATTTTTTTTATTTTTCCAATATTTAATGTACCTTGCGAATAATATTTGGCATTTTCGCTCAAGTCGAGTAGCTTTTCCCTCCACCGCATATTCAATAACTCAATTACAAACGTTTAACGTTTCGAGTGCGCTTGTTGTGTCCGTCCTCTGCTGTTGCACACCCTTCATCGGCAAATGTATGCCGCCACATGCGCTCAGAGCTGCCGCTGCATTGTACAATGTGAAGAGTGCAATTGAAGGACACTCATGCAGTTGTCGCAGTTTTCAATTGGCCTAAACGCTGCATTTATTAAATGCCAAGTGCCGTTAGAAGAGATTTTTATTATATTGTAAATGTAAAGGAGAATGCTTTATTGTATTGAAAGTCAAAGGCTTTCGAATTTTCAATAAACAAAATTTGATTCTTGCTTAACAAATCAATTTTGCTTTTGAGATGTAAATTACGAACCAGAAAAACTGATATTTCTATAATGTTTGTACTATCAAAAAGACAGCCAAATGTTTACGTTGCGAACTAAAAATCAACACTAACGCACATCCGGTTGAATAGCTGCGCGTTTGCATGGGTTTAGTGTTTTTATGAGCAGTCAACACTCACACTTCAGTGTTGAAAGGGACAGACAACACGTTAGTTTCTTCGTTGAGTTTCCATTGACTTCTGCCAACTGGTTTGTGTACTGGCTAGCCATGCTCAGTTTTAAATTTAGGTAACGCATAAAAGTATGCTACAAGATTTCATACATTCACAAACAAAAGCGAAATAGGAAACGAAGCTTTCTCAAATGCTAATCAGTAGAGTCCGACCGATTAATCGGCATCGGCATCGGCTTGTATCGGCCAATAAAATTGGTATCAGCATCGGCTAGTATCGGCATCGGCCAAAAAAAATAGAATCGGCATCGGCCTTTTTTGGCCGATGCTACATCAGCCGTTTTTGGTCGATGATGCCATCGGCCTATTTTTCTGCTTTCATTTTTTTGTTTTCATTTTTTGTACCAACGGGTTCTTATACCCCTTTTCAGTAATGTATTTTTAGATACTGTTTAATATAAATGTTTCCTAGAAATGTTTTTTTTAAAACTAGGTATTCTTAAAAACACAGATTTTCTCGAAATGTCTATGAATTTCGTCTCTTAATGTGGATATCAGAAGAAGGGGCATTTAATTTTTCAATCTTATCCTTCTTTTTTAATTGGAAGCATTTTTTAACAGGCCTTTTATTTTTTCCAAATTTGTTTTCTGACTTCTTCCCACTGCATCTGTACAACGAGTCGCAATTTGAGAGTACAAATTTAAAAAAAAAATCTTATTTTAAGTTAAATAAAAAACTGAATTTGTATGCAATATTTACGTCACTATTTTTGTTTCTCTCTCAGTGGATAATGTGATAAATTTTTTTTTAATACATGTTAATGTATTAGAATCTGAATTCTCTTGTTATTTTATTTAGTTTTTAATTATTTCTTTTCTCGTTGTTTTGTTATTTTGTGATGAATATTACAAACAATATGTAATAGTTCCTTTTGTTATTTTATAAAATAGACTGTGTTTTTGATTGAATTCATTCGTGTTCTTTTTTCTATGTAATCGGCATCGGTATCGGCATCGGCGATTTTCGCCTTTCGGCCGATTAATCGGCATCGGCCAAACTCGCCCTTCCGGCCGATTAATCGGCTTAGGCCAAC